>VUQR01017771.1:14426-27316 GCA_015108515.1 Hemichromis elongatus | reverse complement strand
TGACTCTCTGGCTCTTGCTCAGTGGACCTTCTTGCCTCCCTCTCTTTTTCCCCCCTCTGCCTCATTCTCATCTCGCTCTGCTTTATTGCTCTCACTACCTCCCTCCTCTATCCCTCCCTCCCTCCTTCTCCTAGCCGCTGGAGTATTTTCTGTCTACTTTGCTTACGCCGCCTGTTTTCCCCCCACAGTCTGCCTCTATATGTGCCTGCTCTCTGAAACCCACGAGGGCTCTTAATCAATGGCAGTTCACCCTACCTCCATCTGTTTTTTCTGGTGTTGTTGCCACCTTCTCCTTCTCTGTTTCAGTAGCGGCATTATTAGCCCCCCCCCCCAACCCCACCCGTCAAGAAAAGCAAGGCACCTAAGGGTGAACAGGTTAATGTTCTGGCAGTTTGAGATACGCTTGTGACATTTCAATCCGGCATCTGTTTTTATCGCAGCTGATTTAAGGAGTGCGGGGGTGGGCGAGAGGGTAATGGAGGGATGAAAGGAGGGATAGAGAGACAGACAAGGAGGAGGAGGAGGAGTGAGGGGGAAAAAAAGAAACGGAGGAGAGAGCCCACGGGATGCCACTGCTACCCAGAGAGTGTGGACTCTGTGTGAGGCACAGCAGGGGCTGTGGGCCTGCAGTTGCAGCTAAGCCAGTGAACGGAAGCGCATGGTCATGTCGCCCCCAAGTGGCACGTAGCGGAAGTGACGGAGCAATGGGACAAACTGCTGCAGTGCATCAGACAAAATAGCAGAATGTATTTTTCAAGTTCGGAAGAAAGAGTGAAGCAGCACTGCAAACAAGCCGGAAACAAGTTTGCTGCTGTGCGAGCGGGCTACTTTGTTCCTTTCCTCGTGCTTTCTCGTGAGCTTTGAAAGCAATAATGCAAAAAAAAAAAAAAAAAAAAAAAAAAAAAAAAAAAAAAAGAAGAAGAAGAAGAAGAAGAGCCGGTGAGCCTGTTAGATGCAAGGAAATGATTACATAAGTGAAATCTCGTGAAAAGTATGAAAAATGCAAATTGGCAGACCTAGAGGAATCAATTGCTGATACAGTATTGGAGATACAAGCTTCAGGGGGGAGCAGGAGCAGCCAGAGATTATGACTGGGGAGGAGGTGGTGGTGGTGGGATAGCGGGGATAGCTACACTGCACTGTCAGCCGGCACTTTATGCGGAGTTTCATTTGATATGAATTCAATAAGCGGCGGCCAATCTTTATGCCCGGGTGTAATTACCGGCAGAACAGCAGGGGCATTGTGAGCTTCGCCATCGTCTAAACGCTCCCCTGCTCGCTTCCAGGTCAGCACTGATCTTGTCTGAGAATGTCAATTATCGTCTTAAACGCCGTCGTGTGGTGGAGGAGGAGGAGGAGGAGGTCGAGAATGATGAAAAATGAGCTGGAGGAGAAATATTTTCCCAGCGTCGCAGATTACGAAAAAAAAAAGAATATAAGAAGAATATAAAAGAGGATAGAATACAAATTTGGTCCTTTTCATTGTTTAATATGAGATAAGAGGCAAGCTGTGTTGGCTTCCACGTGTTACTTTAATGCACCATCATCTTGGGTTTGCTGAGGGGCAACACGTGGTCGATATGTTTGTACTTGTATATATGGTAATTGTTAAAAAAATAAATTAATAAAATAAAATAATCCCATCCTGGATTTGACATGTATAAAACTTCTGTTTCTTTTTCGTTCTTTTTGTTAATCACAAGCTGTATATAAAAGATGGACAACCTTTGAGATTTAGCCACCTTAGCTTAGAACATCTAAGAACATAAAATCACAGGAGCGACTTGTTAATCGTGAGGTGGAGCTTCTTAAACTTTACCCTGCTTTGTCATTCTTCTGGCTGATAACAGGGACCTCAATTTGCAATATAAACATCATATTTTATTGATTAAGCTTTGAAAGCGGCCAATGAGAGCATAAGGGTAATACAGGGAAGTGTTTACTGAGGTAACAGAATAGCAGACCCAAAGTGCTCTTTTTCCCCATAGACTTCTGTACTAGTGGACTTGTTTCTTAAGCACAGGACTCGCTTTCAAAAAGGCTTCGGGCTTTTTCAGCCGCAGAGGCTACATCCATCTTTTATATACAGTCTGCGGTCCTAAGTTTTAAAGCCTGACGATCAACAGGTGGCAGTTATGCTGTTATTTGTTCTGTTCAGGCTCTACAGCTAAGGATATTTGAAGAATTCCTGCCACTGCTAGTCGTATCCTGTGTTTTTCCCACTAAAAGGAAAAGCTCATTTTGAATTTTATCTCTAATTCTGTCTGGTCTGATTTCATATGCAGATGATATGCAGCTATGTGGGCAACGGCTTGTCTAAATGCTAAATAGAGTGTATTTTGATATATACAGTTTAACTCTTTTGGATTGCTCCTGTTCCATTTACATTTTTTTTCCTGTTACACACACACACACACACACACACACTTAAAAAAAACAGATCAGGGGATGAACCCCTCTCCTCAAAGCCACAGCTACCATCCAACTGTTTTTCACCAATCAGGGATCATTTCAGTGACGCCATTTACATTTAAAACATTTTTTTTGCCCTTCATTCTCTTTATCATACATTCCATCCTCGTTTTGCGTTAACTTTTTAATCAGCTCTCTTCATCCCGCTCATTAAGCCTTGTCCTTGGACAAAGCACTGTTGCTCAGCAGTGATTGTGTTTACACCGACTGAACTCTAGATACAGCTCCAAAAGCTGATTTTTTCTTTCTTCTCCTTTAACGTATGCACTGACAAATGCAGACACGTAAGGAAATTATTTCGCTGATACTTGAACTTGAGCGAGAGCCCGCATTCTGCCCATACTATAAATGGCAGCGATGCACTCGCATTGTGGATTAGGTGCGATCCTGGCAATATGCGTGTCTGTTTTCATCCTTCGTAGAAGCCATCACTAAATCCATCCATCAATCCAGGTTTATACAAACTCACTCCTGCACCCTGTTTCCTTTCCTCACCCACGCGTGCCCCCCGCACTCCCCTCCCCTCCCCTTCCCCTCCCTTCTTTTCCCCTTTGGTTGATGCCAGTGGGAGTGGTCCGCCCTTGATCTGCTCTCAGAACAAACAGCCTGGTAAACATCATGAAACATTTAGAGGAGGCAGAGCAGCCTTCTCTCTAATTCACACTGGCAACGCACAGAAACAGCTGCTCCCACGGCTCAGCGCCTTGCAAAGGGGTTTCAGTTAAAGTGTGCATGGGTGCGCTGGATAGGCCTTTACATATTCGGGGAAACTTGGATGTGTGCTCAAAGATCATGGATGAAAACGTGCGCAAGTGCGCGGGTGTGTGTCTAACTGCCTTTGTGTCAGCGATAAGTTTTTGCGTGAATGACATATTCCACAAGTATACAGGACTAAACCAGGAGTCTTTGCTTTCAGAAAATCAGGTTTTGCTGTAAAATAAGGTGGCGTGTTTGGGTAGATTAACACATTTGGCAAATGTTTTGTTGGGAGGCAACAAATAAACGGATTAGAATCACAGCTCACTCAGCTGGAGGCCTGAGTCAATGCCTTGTACAGAAAAAAAAACCCTTCACTGATTGCTTCTAACTCTGGCACAGGAGACTGTCTCGTGCTCAACATTTATAGTTATTTGTAAAACTGGATTGCCTCTGTGGTTGGGTAAATGGAGCAAAGCTGCCTTGAGATCTCACCTGCACGTAGGCACTGCAACTCCAGTTTCGCACCTCCCTGAAGCCCGCAGACATTTATGTCCTGTCAGAGTGTGATGTCTCAATAATTTTTTCCTTTTCTTGTTTGTTTTGTTTGTTTGTTTGTTTTTTTGCTTTTTGTTGCACAGGGTAACTCCAAATGTCTTGCTGTAAGTCACATATCATCTTATTGCGCCGCGCTCGTTTCATTTGTCAAAATCAATAACCTGAAAATACAAGTTTTTCAGGAAGGCCAAGTTTTGATCTGCTGGACAGTTTGCTCTGCTCGTCTCACCGCGAAAGAAAATATGAAAAAAAAAAAAACTAAAATCAATGAATAATGAATTAAGGCATGCGCCCTCTCACTCCCTTTAATAAAATGTAGCAAGCGGAACAGCTTATTCAGTAATGTCATGCATAATTGGCCGTGCTGCTTAGACCACCTTCATGCAGTAATCTTTCGAGACCTGACCTGATTTGGTTTCCTGTTCTTTTTGCTTTTCCCCCCACTCCTTCATCCTTCACTCATCTGTCTGCTCAGTCACAGAACCCCCTCCCCCCCTCTGTCTTTTCTGTCAGAAAATCCCTCGGCTCAGAGGACACGCATGTTGACGCACGCGAGCACAGAAGCCATCCTCGGATAAAAACAACAACCGTATAGGCCAGGACCTGTGATTATCATAGAACCCCTCCCCACCCCTGGCCCCACCCAGTCCCGTGCAGGGCAGCTTCAACCATGTGGTCTGACACATTATTCATTCACCAAATTTGCAAAACTGCTACATGCCACGGCATGCACATCATATCAAGGCTGCAAAACGGCTCTCCGAACCATGTCATTAGGAAACACTGAGAACACCTCAATGAAATAAATCTCTGTGTGGTATCATTGTATCAGTGGACCATTGCGACGATGCTGTGTGGGCCTCAGCGTAAGCCACAGCGAGGAAGCTACTTACACTGCGATCAATGCTACTAGGCCCTGTTAGGAGGAAATCGATCAGCTTTAGGACTCGATGTGGAACAGTCTCTTTGTCTCTCTATCTCTCTCTTTCCTCTCTCTGTCTTTCTCTATTTGCTCTCTCTCTGTTCTCAGCCTCGCACCATCATTGATCCCGGGCGATCGCAGCGAGCATATCTTCTCTGGGCAGGGTGAACAGGTCAACTCTGAAGTCTTTGAGACTCTTAATAACCTGGACATCGTGACGGAAAATGGTATAGGATAATAAAAAGGTCTTTACGTTGAGCGCTGTAAGCTGATTGAAGCTGTCTGAGCAAGTGTAAAAATAACATAACACAAGTGCAGGATCGGGCTTCTGTTCACCACTAACTTCAAGACTTCACATTGGATATATCACCAGCCAGGCCTCGCTGCTGCAAAAGGGCCCAGGCTGAGGCAGTTCTCCTTCCAGTGGGGTCTGGCTAATCCAAACTAATTGCAAGGACCGCTGATGCATATAAAAGAGGTAGACAGGGCGTGTGTGAGCGCGGGCAGACAGGTGCCAAATGAAAGGTACCATCTCCTGCTGCTATTTGCCTACACTTGATGAAAGGCAGAGTTTAATCCACATTCTCAAACGCTCAGTGCTTTTCAAGCACACGAGGCTCATACGATATATTTTCTTATCACGCTGTACCCGTACAGACATTTCTGGTAAATTCTGGCCCGGCAACTGAGAAAACACTCGTTCAGTCGAGGGAGTCTGTTTAATATGATATCGGTGTGTAGAACAGCTCCATAGTAGGCACGTGGCCTTGGTGCACATTTATTTTCTGGCATCCAGTCAAACGTCACAGGTGCTCCACAGCAACAAATTTTTATATTACACAAGGAGCTTACACACACGACGCTTCTGTTTTGTTAATATACAGAAGCTGCTTACGCTTCACCCATGCTTTATTTGCGTAACTGAAACCTGAAGCATCCTCTTTGGCTCTCAGTGCGGCTGTGGTTCACCTCAGGACTGCAGCTTGGCGGCATGTCGGCAGGGACGTGGGAAGAAGAGGTGCAGAGATTCTGCACGTCCCCTCGCAATGGTAAAGAGATTTCATGAACACAACATAGGCACACATAGGACAAACCACTGCTGTTCAGTGCAGTGCTTTACCTTGGAATGTTTAAAGCTTGTAAAATCAAGTTAAAACGGAGTTTTTTAAAATTTGCACACAGCATAAAAACTTCAGCTAGGGATTTAGCTGTCACTTGAGAAAAGCATAATGCCAAAATCAAAAGAAATCACTTTAGGCTTGGGGTAAAAATAAATTGTTGACGCTCGCAAAGCAGGAAGTGGGTATATAAAGTTATCGCAGCGTTTCCAAGTGTCAAAGTGAGAAGTAACAAAACGCAGTACAGAACAAGCCTGGCAGAGATGGACACAGATAGGTAGGAAGTGAAAGATTTCAAAGACTCTGGAAAGAAAACGTGCCTAAAGTCCCCTAGAACAACTGCCAGGACACCAGTGAATGACTTAGCCAAGCTGGGAATTGTAGTCTCAAAGAAGACAGTCACTAGATCCATGCACAGTTTGAAGTTGCAGACCAAGAAAAACTTCAGTTCTGCAGAAGAGACACCTTCAAGCCAGACTAAAGTATGCTAAAGGCAACCTGGAGAAAGATCATCCGTAACAGAAGCACGTCCTTTGGTCAGATGAGACTAAAGAAGAGCTCATTTGCCACAGAGACGGTGCTTATGTTCGGAGAAAGAAGCAAGCGGTGTACAACCCCAAAAAAAAACAGCGTCGCCATGGTGAAAGGTGGTGGTGGGAGAAATTATGCTGTGGGATGCTTCAGTGCATCTGGAACTGGGAATCTTGTCAAGGTGGAAAGAATCATGAAGAAAGAAGGATATGTGAAGATTTTGAAAGAAAACCTCAAGCAGTCAGCAGTGAATCTGAGTCATCCATGTCTTTGAACTGCCTGCCCATGGATACAAATCCATGACCTCTCTTGCTGTGAGGTGATGATGTTAACCTTCTCAAACAGGGCGCCATGGTAGTGCCATGATTTGCTATGTTAAATTTAAAGAGAAGTGAAAGCTGGTTTAAATCATTTAAGGTTAATTTTATTTATATAGCGGAAGATCACATTAAAAATTGCCTCAAGGCGCTTTATGTCGTAAGCGCATTACAATAATACACCAATTAAAAGGCCTCCTATAAGCGAGCACTTTAGCGACAGTGGGAAGGAAAAACTCCCTTTTAACAGGAAGAACCGTTTGGCAGAACCAGGCTCAGGGAGGGGCAAGCATCAGCCATGACTTTTTGGGGGTGAAGGGAAAACGATAAGACAAATACATGCATAGTGTTATCATAGTGTTGCCATTAAGCTGGCATTAGCTGCGGAATGATAGGTTTATAAATTAGTCAGGTTCTCAGATACTCTTCTTTGCTGTGGACTAGTTATGGAGTAAAGTTTGTTATTAATCTAACAATGTCTGAGAATAAAAAAGGGAAAAAAATATAATTGAGAATGCAGGAAGTGTGATATCCAGAATCATTTGACGATAAGGCATCCCCAGATTTAAAATCTGCATCTTCTTCTTCTTCTTTTTTATATTCAACCTAACACATTTCACACTGACATTCGCAGGGAAGCAAGTCTCGAGATGTAAGAGAGATGGTGACTCACCTGCCACACAAAGCAGATACTTTGGGGATAGTTTGTGTTTTTACCCCACGCCCCCGCACGCCCCCTTCAAAACACCTTAACAAACTCTAAATGCCTAAGGCAGAGGCAGCGTGATATTTTAGCTTCTGTGCCCTGCAGGCTCTGCCTGTCAGTGTTGCTGCAAATTTACTCAACAATTTGTCAGTTACAAAAAAAATAATAATAATAATAATAAAGAATTGCAACAGCTCTCTTGTTTTCATTTTGGGACATTATTTACTTGCAAACTGGAGGAAAACATAGCGCAGTAATCTGTCATTCTCACTTTAATGCCTTGACACGCAGCAGTCTAACAGAAATAATAAGACATGGCGTAGTAAGCTGTTACAACATATAGTTTGCTTTGTGGCATCCGTGAGTGAATAAATTAACGCCTGGTGAGTCGTTTGCTCTCATCTGATTTTGAGCAGCGAGCGCTGGTGACAGATCGATTCATTAAGGTCGTCCAAACATGAAACAACGTATTGCTGTTTTGTGAATTAGGTTAAAAACCGCATCTGTATTTAGTTTTCCTTTCACTGCAGGTATTAATGCAGAGGTGACAGAAGGGGTGCTTCTCTTCTTCTTGGGCACATGTTTGTAGTTCTATGTGACAACGTGTTTGCACTGCAGAACTGCATGAGCAAAATGCACTGTTTCCCTGAAAGGAGGACAGCTTCGCCCTCTCCTGTTTGCGTCCCTATCACTTTCCAGTTCATACTTTTCCCAGTGTGTGGGATCCATCATTGCAGTGGAGAAATTAGGGTGAACCCGCAGCCATCTGACGCTTTGTGTTACCAGACCTGCTGAAACTCGCTAGCAAGCCCCCTAAACAACCTTGTTCTAATGATTTCTCGAAATGTTGGAAGTTTTATTGTGTTTTGAAGCCAATTAGCTATGGCTGAGGTGGATTGCTGTTGAGATAATGAGCCTGGAAGGGACAGCGCAGGGCCACTACCTGAGCCCTATGTTAATGAGCCAGCACTTTCTATTACACTTGCCACCATCGGCTGTCAGAAGTTTCCTGAACTCCTAGTGTGCTTCGTTTACCTGGCGGACAGTTCGATTAGCCTAAAAGCCTCCCACTCGGGGCTGATTTACTTTTGTACTTTCTCTTTTTTTAGGGTGTAAACCGCTGTGAAACCACTCAAAGAACCACAATTAATGACTCTGGTTTGAAATCTACCCACCCCGAAGATGACTTACCCCCGATGAAATACTCTTCAATAACAAATATCTTTAGGAGCATTTAAGAAGAGTTAATGGAGCAGATATACAAAATAAGGCATATGGCAGACACAGCAGTAAGGTTACAGCTGAGACATGCAACACTGATATTGCTCCTATTGATTTGGTTATAAACACCCTGTCTGTTTGTGACTGAAAGAATGAATGTGTTTGAGCCTGCGCCACATGAAGCATGCCGATATTGATTCAGTCTGACGCTCGCTGCGGTGTGTGCTTTGTATGTGCTTTACGGCCTCCTATAATAGGCTACAGAGTAACTGAAGGACATGCACATGCCTCTGCTTCCTCTTCATATTGTCTTGTAAAACTCTTCTATGTGTTAATGCAGTTTCGCCTGTGCTTCTGCCAGTCAGCATCTGCCTCTGCATGCCAAGGTTTTTTACCGGCATGCTCTGTTATTAAAGTGCGCGCCCGAGTGTTTTGGGAAGTGCGCGCCCACACTTTTGCCAGGATAACCTATCTGAGCTGATAAACAGAAGGACAAGTCTTGTGTGATGCAGATTATAACAGAGTAATATGTATTCCAGGTGTGCCTCTGTAATCTCCTAAAGTGCAGTTCTGCATTTGGAAACAGATTGCGCGTCCATGCAGCCCCCGGGCAATTAGGAGGCAAGTGTCAACAGTCGACCTTGGCCAAGTCTTAATACTTCTTTGGATATCCCCAGCCCTTGAATAAATGACATCACTTCTTGAATCCTCAGAGGGAGAAGGAAGAGATGAAGCTCACCCTCCCACCGCCTTGGACATCCTCCCTTAGAAATCGATTAACTTCAAGTACTGATGGAAAGCGCTACACCTAGAATGGAAATTTGTTTGTCCCTGTGACAAGGTTCCAGCCGAGGGATGGTCAAGATCCTGGAGATTAGTTCTTTAGAATCAGCCAACAAAACTGTTAGCAAAATCCAAGTACCTGACGTAGCATTTCAATAGCCAATCCTCTCCCAGCAGGTGTGATGAAACTTGTATTTGCACGGAATTATTCCGAGGATAGAATTCCACTTTTGTCCCTGGTAGTTCAACCCTTTAAGGACACAATGTTTGCATTAATGTTTCATGTCAGAAATAAATTATTATTCACAGCAGAGAGTATTTTTTATATATATCTTTCAATGTGTCTGTAGGGGATATTTAATTTTCTCAGAGTCTACTGCAGGCCAAATGAAAACAAACAAAGACAGCAGAAAAAATAGACCAGATTAATGCATATAAATAAGTCATTGTAGCCTAACAGCATTCACCTTGGATTGACAGTCAGCTGACGGGTTTGGCAGTACATGCAGATAATGAATCCTGATGACTTTGAAGATCTCTTGACTTCTCATCCGGTACAAATACGAGACATTGTTGATATAAGTGAATTTGTCAATTACTGGATGGATTTCATCAGAGAGAGAGATCATTTGAAATAACTGAACAATGTGTATCAAACTACAGAGTTTGAGAAATGAACTATGTGATGGTTAGACTCTAGCAAAGCAACAAAGCAGTGGTAGGAAGTAGGACAGGACCCCTGGAGTCCAGACCCTGCTGGTGCTGGAACTGAAGCAGGCAGAGACTTGGATTAGCTGTCCAGGATGAGGTAGGGAAGAAGTGAATGAGAGTCTGAAATACAGAGTAGCATAAAAGCCCTGAGCTTGAAAGCACAAGGAACACAGACTCGCTCGCAGAAGGTGGGCAAGAAAATAATTTGGCCAGAGTGAGGATGACAGGACTGAGACTAACAGTGTGGGAAAGAGTGGAAGTGATGGAAAGAAGAGAATAGCAGCCCAAACATGTAGGAATGGAAGCAGATGAGTGAATAGAGATCTCTCTTATTGACAATACAAAGACAATCAGCATGAAATTTGGTAAAGACATACAAATCCCCCTACAATGAATCCCAGAATTTAAAATTTTGTATTGATTTGAGTATGGTAAATACTAAAATTATATTCTAATCCAGTTATATTTTTGTTTAAAATAACATAATAAGAATACAAATAGGATACTATATAAATACTATATATTTTTAGTGTACATACCCTTCTATGTAGTCTACTATCTATACAACATCATTTTTACAGGTACTGAATTTACAGCTGGTGCTGTTATCTGAAAAGGTGATTGCTGCCACATTTTGTGGCCATTTAGAACTCATTGATCCTCTGACAACACTCTATCATCCATATTAAAGACAGCTATTTAATGATTATTATGACCTAGCAACTCATGTACACGTACAGTGATGTGAAGTTTTTTTTTTTTTGTTTAACAGGATTCGCCAGAAAAAATGGTTGGGCTAAAGTGTGGTATAATATTACTTAAGTTCATTGGGGTTTTGTTTATGCACAGCTCTCTTCAGGGCTTGTCACGGCATTTCAGTCAGGTTGAGCCCTGGTCTTTTACTAGGCCATTGCAACAGTTTGATTCTTTTCTTTTTCAGTCATTCTGCTGAAGACTTGCTGCTGTGCTTGGAATCATGCACGACCAAATTTTGCCCAGGCTGTCAGACAGCTGGCCCCACATTTGACTATAGATTACTTTGGTATGAAGATGACTTCATGGTCGATTGAGTGACTGCACGCTGCAAGCTGATCCTGTGATTGCAAAACAAACCCAAATCTCTCGACCATGCTTGACAATTGGTATGAGGTGTTTGCGGTGATATGCTAAGCTAGGCTCTTTGGAGGTGCTCTGCATTATGCCCAAAGAATCTCCACTTTGGTCTTGTCTGTCCAAAGGACAATGTTGCAGAAATCTTGTGGTTTGTTCAGATGTTATTTTACAAACATAAGTTATACACTAATGTTCTTTTTACAGAGAAGAGGTTTTCGGTCATAAACACTGAAAATTTTGACATGCTAACTGAGGCCTATAAAGTCTGAGATGCAGTCTCTATCAGCATTGCACTCTATGGCTGTGGGGTGAATTTGTGTCTACTCTTGAGAATGTTGCAGCACTGTGTTAACACATATCTGAATGGTTCAGGTGAGAAAATTGCTAAATCCTCTGCTTTTCTAGAAATGCTCACATTCTGATGATCATTTATTCAAGTGTATTTGATTAGCAGAACCTGACTGCTACTTACCCTCTTAATTCCTGTGGAACCAGTAAAAGTGAACTTAGATTTTGCCTTTCGAAAGCTTTCTTTTCCACATGACTGTATGTAAAAGCTTCAATAATAGCAGCGGTTGTTAGTTAGCTTTATTGGCATTATCATGTGTGCCAACAATGCATTTTCCTCTAGGTGGCTGAAATTGCTTCACTTAAAACAGAAATTGTACCTTTTGGAGTACAAGACTAGAGACATGGGCATTTGTGAGCATGCAAACAGTAAATATCTTTGCAAACTGGTTGCCTTAGAAAAACTAAGTGCAGCTCAGTTAAGATGACTAAGTTATGGCAACTTATTCATTGTCAGTAGGTGCTATAAGCGTGGCTATAGATCTTGGTTTGAGAACTAACATAACATAGTCATCTTCAATCTGCCTCTACTTGGCGAGGTGTGTGGTAGAAGTGGCAGATGTGTTAAAGAAGGGGGTGGGATTAGACCAGCGATTGGCTATGAGCCCCTTCTTGTTTGCAGTGGTTAAGGACAGGTTGATAGAGCAGGTCAGGAAGGAGTTTCCGTGAACTATGACGCTTGAAGACACCAAAGTGATGTGCAGTAATAGTAGGGAGCAGGTGGTGTTGTGCTCTGGAGAGAAGAGGAATGAAAGTCAGTAGAACCAAGACAGAATCAAATACCTGGCGGTCAATCCAAAGCAACAGACAGTGCACAATGGAGGCACAGGTGGAGACTGGTGACAGTAGGATGGCAGCAACAGTATAAGGGAAGCTTTACAAGGTCTGCTCTAATGTAGGTTTGGAGATGAAAAATACAGGAGGCTGAAGTGAAGATGTAGATATGAGATATAGAAGACAGAGGAAAATGATCTGCTGTGTCGCCTCAGCAGCTGTATGAAGATAAAAAAAAAAAAAAAGTTATATACCTGTACTGGAATTAAGATGCTTTGCCATTAGAAGCATATTTTTAGAACTATATTAAATCCCAGTATAGATTACATTTGTTTTAGACAGCTCAATGTTGACACAGTGTTGCAGACACTCAAGTAGAGGCCTGTATGCTTGGCATCCTCACAGGTGCAATGCTTGGACAGGATACCATAATTTGAATATTACGAATAAGACAAGCTATGTGTCCACACACATCTGTACATTCTTCATATCATTTTCATGTAGAAGCACATATCAGAAGCAGAGCATAAAAGACATACATGTCCACAGGAAATGTTAAAGTTCAGGCAAAGGACCAGCATGTACGATTGAGTAAGGGGGGGGGGGGGGGGGGGGGGAAA
>VUQR01017770.1:0-10164 GCA_015108515.1 Hemichromis elongatus | reverse complement strand
GGAATCCCCCGGCAGCCTAAGTCTATTGCAGCATAACTAAGGGAGGATTCAGGGTCACCTGGTCCAGCCCTAACTATATGATTTGGCAAAAAGGAAAGTTTTAAGCCTAATCTTAAAAGTAGAGATAGTGTCTGTCTCCCGAATCCAAACTGGAAGCTGGTTCCATAGAAGAGGGGCCTGAAAACAGAAGGCTCTCCCTCCCATTCTACTTTTAAATACTCTAGGAACAACAAGTAAGCCTGCAGTGCGAGAGCGAAGTGCTCTAATAGGGTGATATGGTACTACAAGGTCATTAAGATAAGATGATTATTTAAGACCTAGTAGCCCTCACAGGAGGTTTGCACAATACCAGCAGCTAATATTATTGCTATGGCTGATCAGTGTGTTTCTTTTACAGCCGTCTCATCTTATTCCAGTTCATATTTTTCTGCTTCAAAATTTTTAACCAAACTTTTTGTAGTCTCCGCCTACTTTTTATTTCACTCTAGTTTAATTCACGCATGGTTTTCTGCTTCTTTGTCTTCTTTGTCCTTCCATCATGAAATCAGAGGCAGGCGGTGAGCACTGCCGTGTGTACTGTTAAATCAGTAAAATAAACATCACCACTGTTTGTCAATCTCTGTATCCAAGAGCACAATCTCTTTTCTCAAATAAGCCAAGCGACTATCCGATGCAAATGAGACTCACGTACAGAGGTTCCTGAACCTGAATACTGTAGTTTCATATCGCACAGATGGAACAATGTCAACACCTGATGAGGATGTCGAGGGGGCTTTGTGCACATATGCCTGTGAGCATGTACATGCTCATGTTTCGATGGTCCAAGGTTATAGTTCATAAATACTTTTGTGAATTGAAGGTTGCATGTTATGCATTCATGTTTTCAAGCTTCCTCTTTAATTCTTATCACAATTTCTTTGCTCCAGGTGTGGTATTCCACTACCGGGCCCCTCATGACCGCTATGCCCTGTCCTTTGCTGATGCCAAGAGGGTGTGCATGGAGAACTCAGCAGCCATTGCAACACCTGGTCAGCTGCAGGCTACCTTTGCTGATGGCTATGACAACTGTGACGCTGGCTGGCTGTCTGACCAGACTGTACGGTGAGGCTTTCAAAGCTGGGTACAATAGCTGTTTGGGTTTGTAGCTTTTGGAATAAAATTCAGGAATACATTATTCAATATGACTAGTTAATACATTAAAATTAAGCCAATTTTGAAGTGCATTAAATCTGCGTTCTTTCTCCTCTGTGATTACTTTTCTTATGATGTGATGGGATAAATCACTGGTTTTCAAATTCAGGCACAGTGTAGAATAGCGGCCTGGCTATCCGCCCACCTCACTGCTGCTACATTTAGATATTTTTTACTTCTATCATTACTTACCCTTTTATTTACCCCAGATGCACTTTCTCAGGTTTTCTCCATTGGAATAGCAGAAAACAGTCCAAAGAAATCCAGAGTATTAATAGTTATTTCTGTAATGAAACTATTTATGAAGCTAAAATAAAAAGAGTTTGTTTTAGGGAGTGGTAATTTGTAATCCGTGTGTCTACAATATGAGCCTCCTGTGTTCTCCGTTCATCAGTCAAATCCACTCCCCACTCATGGAGTTTGATTCCAATAACACAAGATAGTGATAGCCATTTCACAAACCCAAGTGATACCCAGTCTTTTTGTAGATTCTGTGCAATAAACCTCTATAAAATAATAATAAAGGGTATCATCAGCAAATCAAGGAGAAAACAGTGTCTTTTCAAAATCAGTTAAATCTGCGAAAAATTTTCACCTGACCTCAGAAACAATGAAACAGTAAAACAATTTTTTGCACTGCGAGAAGATAATGAATCCATGCACCCTTATTCTGTGGAAATTGTTCAATTTTTGATTCATGTCATAACTTTTTAAGCACAGAAGCTGGCTACATGTAATTTTTAGGGCTGAAAAACAAATTAAATTGATAATTCGTTTAAAAAATGACATCAAATGAATCTGAATGTCCAAGTGTCACCATCTAAAAACAAAAGCAAAGGAAAAAGACCCATCCTGAATCAAAAAATCTAAGCAGCGATATAATGGGAAATGGCATGGGTCCATACATAGTTTCATAACGTGTAAGAATTGGTATCCTCAATTTATTTGGATTGTGTTCTGCTAATCCCATTCTGAGATAATATGGGAAAACAATCTTATAGTGCCGAAAAAATATACAATCACTTTCAGTAACCTCTGTGTTTTCACTTTGTCTGAAATCTGTGTCACTTGATTGGTGGCTTTCATTGGCTGTGATAACACGATAACATTTGACTGAAACCATTTTGGGTTTGGAAGAGGTTTTTAATAAAAACATTATTTTGGTGATTCTGTATGGTGGAAATTGACCTTGTTACATGCTTTAAACACTTTGCTTGATCCCTTTTATGTGGTTTAAAAGATATCACAAAAATACTTTCAACTTTAACCCCATTGGTGGGGATTGGAGAAAAAATGGTGGAGGAAAAAAAAGTCTTCAGTTACAGGCAGCACATTATTTAGTCTATAGACACTGATGGACTCATAGATTGCAGCTGAACTTGACTTTGCTGAGCATGGTATAAAATCTCTTTCAAGCAGTAGATAAGACTAATTTCTGGTAGCTTTTTTTTTTTACTGTAAAACCATTATAACAAAAGACAATTTCCAAATAATATGTCTAAAAACACAAGTAATGAGTTATCTAAAAGTATAGAGTATCAAAGTTTGAAAGCCACTGTGATATTTTGGGGGTTTTCATAGACTTAATACTGTACAACATAATTGGACCTAATAGCTTGTTTGTACACTGGAAAGGCAGTTTAACTACATCAGCCCCCTCTGAGCTGTCTGTCAGCCACGTACTTCAGCTTGCCACTTTCTGTTAAGTCCCTTTTTACATTACCAGTCAGAGCCTGCCTCTCCACATTGTTTTCCATATCAGCATTTTAATTTCAATGTCGTTGCTCCACTTGGCAAGCAGACTGACTGTTGTCTGCCTGACAGTTTTTCACAAGACTTCCTGCGGCACGACTTCCTTGCCTTTTTCTTTCTCGCCTTCCATCCTGCACTCCTGTTGTTTTCACTCGGGAGCTATATAATTGGTCCAGATCCAGGAGGCTCTGACTGCACATCAGCCAGGAGGAAAGTGTCCAATTAATACTTAGTGAAAAAATATAGACATCAACCGCCGTTTCATCAGACACCAAGCAAAAAGAAAGTAGCTGCGGCCCGAGACACTAAAAAGATTTTGTTCTCTTCTTATATTGCAAGCATGTCTGTCTTCTGCATGCATATTTGATTGTGCATCTCATCCAAGTGCTTCATAAAGTCCCTGTATGCCCAGCATAATCTTTTAATCAGCCTCTTTGTTTGCGCTGTGGTGCTGCAGGAAACAATGTTCTTGTGGAATAATTGCTTAGTTGGAGCCTAAATATAGATTGTTGTTGTTGTTTTTTTTCCTTTTTTATTTTTTTTAGCCCCACAGGCATGCCAAATTCCTGATTCTTTTAACCTCTTCTTGACTTTCTGTCTCTCTTTCTTTCTCTTCCTAAAAGCTTGATCATTGACATTCTTACATTGCAAGAGCACTGAATGGATTTTCCTATGATTTAAAATGAAACGATTTGGTTGGGAAACTCACACCAAGGGCAGAACAATTAAAACAAACAAGATAGTGTATTGAAGTGCTTGCCAATTATTTTCCTGCAGTTGTTGTCGCACGTAATAAATGTTACTGTATTTCTTGCTTCCTACCAGATGCAAGGGAGGACAGCGCTGTGTTTATTTTCTATTAGTATTTGGGGAAATATATTTTGGTCATGTCTGAGAGGAAGATATGTGTAAACTTATTGTATTCAGGGCAGGCAAAGATAAAAGTGTACCTTTTATCTTATTTTTTATGCGTGTGAACACAGACTCATCCCAGGGGAGCCAAGTCTCTGGCTGCCTTTTCATGGCCAGGCTGTATTAATCTCAGTCTCTTTTCTTCTCTCACTCTCTCTGTCATTGTCCCTATTGCTTGGGTTCCTCTGCAGATATCCCATCCAGTCACCGCGGCCGGGTTGCTATGGTGATCGTGAGGACTCACCTGGAGTTCGTAACTACGGCAATAGGTCCCCTGATGAGCTGTTTGATGTCTACTGTTTTGCTAAGCGTCTTCAAGGTAGGAGCCAGGAGCTTCTACCATAAATTTGAGTTTAGTCATGCATGGGTCCACTAAGCCGAGGGTTCGCAGTGCCAGAAGGCTGTGACCAGGACTTAATACTCTGTTAGCACAGTCTAGAGAAGAGCAGTGGGAGAGGAAAGGAAGGAGAGTTTGTTCAACTGAGGGAGATGCAGAGGCCTGGAGGCAGAAGTTAAGTGGGTCAGTAGTGTTATCATAAAAGTTTACTCTGATTTGCAACGCCACAAGAAGAGGTGGCATTGGGCATAATTTATGTGTCCGAAATCTTATTTACCCCATCCCCAATCACTATATGTTGTACGCTCAATAGCTTACAAAATAAAACTGGGAAATCTATAGATTTGGTGTGATGCTTATTGCATTTTTATAATTTTAGTCTTTATTGTGAGATTGTTACAAAGATTTAATAAAGATGTCATGGACATGAGTGTCAAAGATCGGCTGTGTGGGAAGCAAAGGTGGACTGAAATAGAAATAACTAAAAAAAAACAAAACTAAACAACTTTAATCCTGTCTTGTAAAATGTGAACAAGATCCAAATACAGGGCCATAAAATACAAATAAAAGACAACAAGGAACACAAAGCAATGAGGGACGACGTGGTTAACAAAAGGAGACTCGGACAACATATACTCACAAGATAACAAGGGGAGAGGTAACAGGTGAGAACACAGCTGAGGATAACTTAACGTAATGACTCAAAACAAATATAAAAAAAAAAACTAAAAACAAAACAGAGACTTAACAAGCCATGAAAGCACAAGGGAGGCAGGAACACACTGGAACTCAGTGACTTAAATATAAACCTAACTATGAACAGAGCCTGAAGTAAAAGTAAAACCAGAAAATATAAATATAAAGAAACCATCCAGGAAATGCTATTAGAAGAAAAATAAAAAAGTCAAAACAAATGATTCTCAAAGCCAAAAGAATAATAATTTACAGAAAACTCAGAACTCTGACAGCACACTCATAACTGCAAAAGGTAGGTAACACGTTCTCTTTACACAATAGAAACCTAATATAGATTCACTGATTTTATAAAGTGTTGCTCCTAAACCTTCAAGTTGTTCTCCATGGATGAGTAACTGCAAGTGGGCTGCTTTTTTGCCTATAGCCTGTATTCGTTAGCCCCACATCATATAAAATATATAACAATCGAAAGCATGTTTGAAGCATTTTTACACAGTATTCTGTTCAATGCGAGTTAGCTGGAAGCATTGTAAGACAGATGGAGACACAGTTGGTTTTCATACATCAAAATCAGTGGTTGTTGGCTGGGAATTGGAGTCCTGCTTTGGTTTTCTTTCATGAAAAAAACAAAAGCCACAGTTTCACAAATGTCTTTAAGTCTTGCATGATAGATCTGAGAACTATGTCAAAGTTTACTGTATCAACTCAAAGCCTGACGACTATAGAAAGAGTAACTGGTAGGCTGCACCTGAGCAAACAGGTAATTAAAAAGCTGCTACAGTGCAAAATGAAAGTCCTCCAAATCTACAAGAACTTCAAACCATTTTTGTGGATTAGAGAAGAAAGTTGGCCACATGATCAAGCTATTCAAATGTTATTTAAAGAAAACATTTGTACTTACATCTTCAAATCAAATATTGCAGTATTCTGTGATTGTCTGGCTTTTTTCTTTTTGACTGAATGACACAAAATTCTGACAGCCGTCCATCATTTTTGACAGATTAGAAGAATGATGGTGACCTGACATTAGATCAAATAATTCATATGCAATCGTGACAAGAATAGTGCTCACAGCATATGCGCTTTCTCTTTTTCTAAACATGACATCAAACATTACGTAGAAATCCATAGCAACATCTGTGACTAATGCAGATCACAGATGGATTCAGCTGCACCCTGGTGCAGAAGAAACACATGCACTTTTCACGTAAAAACAGTATCGCTGACCTCTGATCGCTTCCCTCGGGGCAGTGTTTCAAGACTCATCCATCCCATCATCCATTCTCTTCCGCTTGTCCTCATCAGGGTCTTGGCCTATCCCTGCTAGGATAGAGCAAGAGGCGGGGTACACCCTGGACAGATCACCAATCTTCAATATATGAGTTACGATGGGGGTTATTATATGATTAATGACAGTGGCCCCATCAGTTCTCTTACTTTATCAAGCGAGCATCCTGTTTTTGTCACATTTGGCTGTTTAAACACAATGAGTGGAGTATTTTAGTGTCACTTTGGGTTAAAAAATTATGTGCTTCTTGTTGTGTTGACATGAGGAGTGATCCCAAGGTCAGCAAAACTTCCTGTCCTTTCCTGATAAATGCATGTTCTGTTCCCTGTATTAAGAACATTGTGACTGAGAGGTTTTGTTTTTTTTAATTGAATTCTGTTTAATATATCTCTTTATCAGGATAAATTAAAATGAATATTACTGGGAATAATAGATTATGATGGACGTTTTATGACCCTGTCTGTCAAAATGACAGATGCGACCTCAGCTTGAAAGACTTCAAGTCAGCCAGTGACCTTTATGATGCTTATTCCTCTTAAAGAGTCTTTGATGTGCATTGAGATTTACCTGCTTTCTTCTCAAAAGCCTGTTACATTTTTAGCCTTCTATTCTTTAATCTCAACCTTGAATATGGAATATTTGTTGCCATCTTGATGAGGACTGAGCAGCGGATAAAAACAATGGGGAATTATGGATATAAATCAATTAAACTAGTTGATATGTTTTTTCATTTGGCTAAAAACAACAAAACTTATCTATCATTTTGTTCCTCCAGTTTGATTTAATGGGTGATTGAAGCCTCTCCACTCCTTACAGGTATATCATAGATAGATGAAAGCTGTGCAAGTGTGCTCAGGCATCACAAGTTCACTACCGCTCATGCTACATGACAAGCTCTATGAGTGCAATTTACCGTACGTCCAGTATATCTTTTGTGTAACGCAGTGTGTTTAAGCTGTCAGGGCTCTGATTGCTCTCTTGTTGCCACACTGCTATGAAAACCATTCTTTCAAGTGTTAGTGCTGTTTTTAGGGAATATTAGATCACTTCCATCCAAAAATCCAACTGTAGATTGTGAGTATGTGTTCCTCAAGGGGGAAAGTGATTATCATCTTTCTCCTCCCTGCTGTGCTGAGCGTGGTGTTTCCTCCAGGGGAATGATGGACTCAGTGCTGAAATGGCAAATATTAACACTGCATATAATCTTCATTCACACAATAATCACGTCTATGTCTGACTGAAATTAAGTGTTTGTGATACTTTACCCTCGTGCAAATTCCAAAGCGCAATTATAATGACCGGCATCTGTTTTTCTAATATATTTAACACCGCAGCCTGACCTGCTACCGGGGTTACTTTACCTAGGTCTCTCAGTATGAGGTGTGCATCTGTCATTAAGCATCATAGTAGTAAGGAAGATGTTCCGCTATTTATAGACAATATTAACACCGAGTCTATCAAAGGGCTAACAGACTGGGTGTACTCCGCCTCTCACCCTAAGACAGCTAGGATAGGGTCCAGCGCCCCCCGCGACCCTGAAAAGGATAAGCGGAAACGAATGGATTAACTCATGTGCTAAGAAGAGAAAATTGTATGACCATCTCTCGACTTTATATCCTGCAGTTAAGAATGTTGTTCAGTGAAATTAAAAACCCGATTGAAGTAATCAGCAAATAATGGTCTGCAGTCAAAGTGAAATCCCTGGGTGATACATAGCTGGTGTTTCATTCATTAAAGAAGAAAACAAATAAAGATAAAACTAAACGATGAATTAATGAACTCTGTAAACAACTGGGAACAGCGACAGAGCTTTCTCTATATTTACTTTAGCTCAGCTAGGCTTGATTTGCACAAAAAAATGACAGTATATAGTTCTTTGGCTGTTTTGTCAATCCTTTTTAACTTAATCTGCAATCTATAATAATTACCACATTTTCAGCACCTTTTAAATGCCTACCGTAATTAGGGATCGTCTAAGTTTAGCTCTGACAAATACCACCTCACATATCCCCTTTCTGGCTCGTTCCCATTTTATTTTGCTTGCATCTTGACCTTTTTAACTGTTCAGAAAAACTGAAGTGACATTCTTCTTTCTTGACATAAATCTCCTAGATCCTCATATCAAATGTGTTCTTCTGTTCTCTGCTCCTCATTCTTACTGTCCAACCCTCCAGCTTATATATTTTTCATCACCACACCCTGAGCTGCCAACAATCATCTAAATGTATTTGTGCTATGTTCTTCTTGAGCACTCTCTGTCTTGTCTGTTTTTGAATTTCTTTTTTATCTGCATCAACAGCACCGTTCTTCACCCTGTTTGTTCTTCTTTTCTTTTATTCACTGTCTGTGTACTTAGATCTTTTTTTTTTTTTAAATGTCTTTGATTGCAAACAATTTCCTTTAGTCAATACTTTGAATTACTGATTTCCTTTTATTATTGCAGGTGACAATGAAATGCCTTCTGCTTCCTCATTTCTAGTCTACACTTCTTATTTTTTTACAGTTCAAAAAGGAGAAAGAGAAAATGGCTAGAACTGATTGCCGTTATAGCACCTTAAAAGAAAACATTAATACGATTCAACCAAGAAGAGACAGACTCAAACTCAAATTCACTTAACATCAGTTTGCAATACCAAATGATCCAAGAATCAACCAGCACTCAAAACCTGCAACTGCATACCAACTGAACAAAAATTTTCTCAAGGCTGAAGTGCTTTTGCTCTGTATTACAACTCAACTCCTCCTTCTCCACCTTCCAGGTGAGGTTTTTCACTCCACAGTGCCAGAGAAGCTGAGCCTCGCCACCGCCTCCACTCACTGCCATTCCCTGGGAGCCCAGCTGGCTACTGTTGGGCAGCTCTTCCTTGCCTGGCAGGCTGGCCTCGACCAGTGTGATCCCGGCTGGCTCGCTGATGGCAGCGTTCGCTATCCCATCAACGTCCCTCGGAAGAACTGCGGCGGGGACGAGCCTGGGGTACGGACCGTCTACAACAATCCGAACCGGACCGGATTTCCTGACACCGCTGCTCTGTTTGACGCCTACTGCTACCGAGGTACTAAGCGCTCTGTGATAAAAAGGTGATGCAGTTACACTGTGGTAATTGCCATGGTAACGAGCGTTGTATCTGGGGAATTGTTTCCCCTTCTGATTTTTAATTAGTATGAGATGTTGGTGTCACACATGAAGGAGTTGTGAAGAGACTGTGTGACATTTGCTTCCCCTCAATGGATTTCAGGGCTTGTATGTTGCGGGTTGCTGCGCTTGCAAGAGAGAATGGAAATATGGATCAAATAAGAGTGAGAGCATGACTAAAGCAAGTCTAGCTGGGGTCTGCAGTGACTCTGTGTCTGGCCTTGTCCTGTTATCATCTGCTGACACTGGAATAAGTTGGCCTCATCTTCAAACTGAATGAACTATTCTGTTCACTGTTGTGTAGCCAACTTCTGCCGTCAACACACACACACACACAAAATAAGAACTGATATTATGATTCAAGATTCAAGATTCTTTATTTGTCACATGCATAGTTATACAGGTACAACACGCAGTGAAATGTAACCTGAACACGCTCCTCGACTGTGCAAAAAACGGGGGGGGGAGCAGGAGCACTATATATATATATTACTCACTATATATATATATATATATATATATATACACACATAATATAAATAGCAATAGAATAGAATAGAATAGGGGAGCAATCCTGCAGCAGCATTCTGCTGTACGGAACACTCACTTTATGGTCCTTAACACAGCTGTTTCCATACCAGGATGTGATGTTCTGTGTGAAGATGCTCTCCACAGCACCTGCGTAGAAAGTCCTGAGAATCGCTGGCGAGACCCTGAACTTCTTCAGTTGTCGGAGGTGATACAGGCGCTGCCTTGCCTTTTTGGACTGTGCCTGAATGTGGGCAGACCACGTCAGGTCTGAGGAGATGTGGACACCGAGATACTTGAAGGACTGCACCCTCTCCACTGGAGCTC
>VUQR01017769.1:0-10300 GCA_015108515.1 Hemichromis elongatus | reverse complement strand
GTGTGCAAATTTGAAGTTATGGATGGAAATGTTTTACGAATTTGAAGTTATGGATGGAAATGTTTTACGAATTTGCAGTTATGGATGGAAATCTTGAAGTTATGGATGGAAATCTTTTATGAATTTTAAGTTATGGATGGAAATGTTTTACGAATTTGAAGTTATGGATGGAAATCTTGAAGTTATGGATGGAAATCTTGCAGTTACGGACGAAATGTAGTTTACGCATGCGCAAATCTTTTGAGACTATTTTCACTCCATACATTTGGGTCCATCTAGGTTCACCAGCCATGACAGCCGGATACTGTCAGACTGGAAGGCCAGGTACAGCACCATGGAGGAGTGCCTGGGCACCCGGTGGGTGATCAACTCCTTTCATTATTACCTCCAGTGCTGCCCCTTCAGCACCGCATAGTTCTGATCTTTGTAGCTGGTGAACATCATCCAATCATGCCTTTCCTATTTCAGTAGCAGTCAGGGCTGGATCTGGGGTTGGTTTGTGCAATAAAGACTGCACAAATATCTGGGTTGTGCTAGATCCTTTTGTCCACAAGACGTTTATAGGTTCTTTGAGTATTTCATAAATCACCAGTGAAAGGAGTAGCAGAGGGACATCTCAAGTGATTAAGCTGATTAATAAAACATTTTTATTTCAGTCTCTCAGCAGATACCAACTTTCTGTTCATATGCTCACAGAGTTTTTCTAAGTTTTACTTTGTTTCTAAGTTATAATTAATATTTTCACACTTTGTAAAATTAAAAATGATCACATTTTTAAATCAGTGTCTGTAAGCTACTAATGAAACCACACCGCAGGAAATTACTGGGCAGTAGAATACTGTATTTGGCGAGCTTCAGGCTAAAATCCTGGTTTGGGAACTCTACACAATTTTGTTGGATGAGGTTGATATCCTGTCCTCTGTTCAGATATGGGTTTGACAAAATGAGGGAGAAAAGCTGTAATAATAAACAAACAAAATTCGATTATATCCTGTGCTGTCTCTTGGTTCCTCTGGCACAAAGCACTTGGATTTAGTCCTTTTTACTGCAGTGTTCACTTAATAAGCTTTGCCTGGGGTGCTACGTGCTTCTTTTTTTCCTGTTTGTATTTGCACCGCCAATAGGAGTGCTAGCTAAACACGACAGAGGGAGACATGACAGGATCTGTGTGTTTGCTGTGTGTCACAGGTTTCCTGATGACAAGAGAACTAGAAAAGCACTGTTTGTGACAGAAAATTTAAAAAGTTAAGCCCAGTTGTTTTCTGCTGTCACAAGTCTGACATATGTACAATTATGGTTATTGTAGTAACTTTGAGGCACTGACAGAGCAGTGCAGATGAGAACACACAAAATTAGTGTGGTATGACCATATTTTTGTCTATCCCAGTAGTCACTGGGCAAGAGGCACATACACACTGGACAAGTCACCAATCGTTTACAGGAATGACAGAGAGCCATTCACACCTATAGCTAGCCAAACCTATGCTCTGAACTGTGGCAGGAAGCTAAAATACCAACCCATTGGGAGAACATGTAAAATTCATAGTGAAAGGTTTCAGAGTGGATTCAAACCAAGGACCTGATTGCTGGGAGGCAACAGTGCTAACCGCTCCACCACAACCAGCTGCTTTGGGAATATTCTTCCCTCTTGGATATTCCACAATCACAGTCTTTGTTTCCATGAACATAAAGTAGCACTGTTAATGTTTAGGAACCACAGAAAGTAAGGTATGAATATTAGTCGATAATTATTTTCTTTCACACACAAAAAATAAACAGCTTTCTCTAACATTTGGTATGTGCGGTTATTTATGAATCCATAATAAAATGGTATGACGGTGCAGTTTAAAAATAATCCAGTTGTAATGCCACAACAAGCTGAGAATTACTTATTCTTGCTCTGCCCTCTCTGATCAGCTGGTTGTTAGTTTTCAAACACCTGTTGCCAACAGGTTGCAGAGTGCTCTCTGCTGGACAAATTATGCAACTATGCATTTTTCCCACATCTCTACTTTTTTCAGTTTTTATTTCCGTCTGTTATAAATAAGATACCTGCTGAGCAGCTCCTGTAGGTGTAATGTGTAGGTGGCTAAGAATAATGGTAGTTTCTACAATTACAGATAAAAGAACTATGAAAAGGTCTTGCTTGTTCTTTCCTATGTATTACAGTTATTATTGCTTATAAGCAACCTCACTGCTATATTAGTTTATTTTATTGAAAGGCTGAATGAGTTTTAAAGACTCCACTTTATCATCCTTTTTCCTCCTCCTCTCCCATTTCTGGCTCCGAATGTTGCAGCAGATCGTTCTTGGTCAAGGGTGCCACTTTCAATCCTAATAAAAACTGTGCATTAAGAAACAGCTCATTCCATCCTCATGCTGTTGGTGAGAAAGCCATGGTTAAATGAAACTTTCAACAGCCCATGTCACTGTTGAATCATAACACAGTGTAAAGCAGTTTATCTAATGCAGGTCAGATGACGTAATTTATTTGACTGATTTCCCAGGTAAGCACAAAGAGGTGGCCAAAGCAACCGGACCTTTGAGAAACTGCATTATTGAAAATTGTGAGGCTTCAGAAGAAAAGATATGAACTCCCCTGCAGCCTGACATTTTCAGAAAGCTCCACTCTGCGTGTCTACTGTGTTACTGTGTTATGTATGACTAAGCTAACAGTCTAGAAGGGGGGCAGAGTGTATATAGGTGCCTATGGAGCAAAATGGACCAGGCAATTTAGATGTTTTCTTTGTCTTCATTGAGACATTCCTCTAAAACAAGTAGCATGTTTTTCTTTCTTTAAATGAATTCACTAAATTCGCTGCCTTAATGAAATTCAAACAAAACAAACCCCCCCTCTTAACAACAATGCTACTATTAACAATGTATTGCACAGCAACACCTCACTTTTCTTTCATTTTACTTCTGAAATACATTCTTTTAATTATGTTCTGAATATCAGAGATTTAACAACCTGCATCAAACCAAATAAAAAGATTGATTTTTCTGCTCCTGGCATCTCCACTCCACTCCTCCTTGCCCGTCTGCTACAGTCAGTTGCTGAGGAGCTGAGATTCTCATTAATGCTGCTGCACTGCCTGAGTATGTGTCATTTAGCTGTGGATGTTTTACTTTATTTATGCCTTCAAATGCATAGTAGCATTTGGGATATTAAAAGTTTAACTAATGTCTTGTGTTGTGTCCAACCAACCAGATCAAAAACTTCTGACTTAGAACAACAAAGAAAAAAATGTGCATATCTGTAATTCAAATCAACTCTGAAATGCATGATCACACCGACAACACAACATGTAACAATGCTGTGAACCTTCCAAGACAATAGAAAGTTGAAAATCCTTAGCTTCAGGTATTGGATCACATCTGGCTCCTTGGTCGGTCTATTGAGTGGAGGTCAAAGGAAAATTAAGATTCAAATGTAAATAAATATACACTGAAGACTCCTGATAACCTCCCCATCAGAGAATTGCTTACTATTTTTGCAATTTTTGTGGGAAATCATAGAACAGTATATTTTTTCCATTTATGTACATACATGTGTGCAAATGAATTCAGCTTCACTATAAATGTGTTGCAACTGACATTAATGAGAGATGTGAGTTAGCTCACCCTGAAAGATTTCAGCTCAGATTAAAAATTAATTTAGAGTTTTTAACAAGATATGGATTCTAGCAGATTGCTGTGTTTAAGCATTACAGTCTGAATTTGACTGATGCAGAGCAAGAATGGACATCTGACCATTTGCTAGCAAAGCTGCAAGAACAGCAAGGGCTTTTCACCAAGCTTTACAAATCAAGGAATGGAGGAGTTGAGACCAGCTTGTGATTTCCCACAAACCCACAGTAAGCCACTTTGAGTCAAAAGAAGCATTTGATAATGTGCCCCTACAGGTGAACCATAACAAGTTTGATTGAGGATTTTATAGGAAATGTAGAGTCAATCTTTAAAAATAAAACATGCAATTTTTACTCCTTTTACAGGGAGCTGTGATACAGTCCAGTTACATGTCTTTTTACATGGGATAACAGAAGAGTTTGAGATCATGGACGAGCTGGCAGCTATTTACTGAGTGAAAGGCATTAAAATTTGAGAAGGAAAACTGTTGGAAGCATATAAAATGGCTTTCTCTATCTTATTGCATATTTGCAACCAAGATGTGTTGTCTAGGTCAGTGCTAAAGGTTAACTATATTGTTCACTGAGGAAAAAGACTGAATTGCAGGCAGTTTATTGTAATTTTGGAAGAGCACAAGGCAGTACACGGTGACATACGCTACCACACATCTGCCAGATGACAGCCAAAAAAGTGCTGAATCTAAAAGGCGAGACCTTCCAGAGCTATGAGATGCAGAATAGAAAACAGATCTTACATTTGCTGTTGATGTGACTATGCTTCACATTTCCACCATGCACTTACTCTTGTTCAAGCCCAAAACACGAGATTTCCAGTAATCAAACTACAAGAAAAATAGCAGTAGCACTTTGTATAACATTAAACCTGCCAAGTGTATTACATTTGATACGGTTCTTTTTGTGAGCTTTTAAGACCACTACATCATCAATGTGATTTTGTTTCCTGAAAAACCTCAATAAATTGCACAAAACTGCCAGATATAGCAAGGCCATACAAAATAAAAATCAAATATGTAAAATTACTTTTTGATTTATTAGAAGGTTCAATAAACATTACAGTTTCACTCACACACATACACACACACACACACCCACAAACAAAGTAATTGCCCTTTATAGATAAACGTTATGGTCTCTTTCTTTGACTTTATTATAGCAGGTAAAATAAAATTACAATTAAAAAAAATGAAAAATAAAGTAAAGACTGACACACAAACTGAGCCTCATGGGGTCACAAACTACTGTAATCTTAGTGTTGTCTCCAGATAAAGTAATGTTTCAAGAAGAATGACATCCAGCAGAAAGTCTCTTCCAAATCAAATATTCGAATCCATCGACTGTGGGTACCACTTGGGAAATAATGGCGCACCTGAAACTACCATTCATAATAAAAGTGGAGTAATTATCTCATCTGCTGACAATATGAAACTGGTGACTTTGCGCATGTAAGTTTTTGTCTTGATTGTGCTTTCATACTTTTCACCAACTGCTGCTTTCTTACCACTGCTTTCTTGCAGCATAGACCTCACGCAGACTCTCTAAAGCTCCTAAGCTATCCTTAAAAATTGAAAAATTGCACCAATTCATTCCCCCCACCCCCATATAGACAAACCTGTCGTCGGTCCAGTGCGATGGCGGTGAGTGTGAGGGTGGAGACGTGCAGGGAGCAGTACTGTACAAAGCGACTGATGTGGCACATAGCTCTTCCGAACACCCAGGTGCTGTTCACAAAGCGGACCTAAAGGAGCGCACAAACACAGGGCAGGCCAAAATGAGAAATGTCAACTGTTACACACTCTCATCAGGCAGACACGCTGGGAGGAAGGTCAACTTTTAAAACAGCAAAAATGAGAGGAACTTTAAGAGCAGCCATGTTAAATGATTATAATGATTAGCCGCTACTAAATGGACATGAGTTAACCATCTTCATACACTTGTTCCCACAGCAACAATAAGCCTTAACTCTAAGTAACAGCTCTGCAATACTGGTGCACCAATGAGACAAATCAGAATTATTAGTAATTTGCTTGCAGTTCAGTGTAGACCCCTAATAATAGTTTATGCCATGTGCGGGATATTTCATTTTGGTTATAGATTTTTTTTTTCCACTTGCGGCTTTCATAGCATCTTTCTACACTGTTCAGATTCAGGTGGGCAAATGTCAGTAAAGATGGGAGCAATTTTAGACACTGCTGTAACACAAGATTACAGTTTATAACCTGCACTGTCAGACTTCTCCACTTGAGGTGTGCTCCTGCTTCTTCTAGTCTTTATAATGACAGTTAAAGTGAAACACGCTGTGCAGGTCAGGCAGGATACAGCCATCGTGTTATATTTTTCAGCACATATGATCATATGTTCTCTAAATTAACTCTAGCTCTAAGCCTAAGTGCACTATTTCAAAAAGTGCCAAAAGAAAATCTGTCAGAAAACAGAGAGGGGAGGTGGGGATAGGGTGTATGAGGCAGGAGTTGCTTAGTGATCCTTGGGGTAGATAAGAATGGAGAGTGACATTGAGTTGCCTGGTATGCTACAAAGGGCTCTTTCGAGGTGAAGCTTTTCTTCGTAATAACACATGCTGCTGGCTCCAGCCCCACTAATGCCCGAACCCTGAGCTTTCTCTTTCTCTGTTATTTGCGGCTATAGTGCCTTGATTGTCACATTCTTAGTTGTCTTACTTTTTGCATTATTGTCACAGGTACTGGTACATGTTTCAGATTATCAAGTAAATTTTAACATTAGAGAAAAATAATATGAGTAAACACAAAGCACCATTAATAAACAGTGATTTCATTTATTAAGGAAAGGGGGTTTTCAAAACCTGACCAGCCCTGTGTGAAAAAGTCATTGATATCTATTAGTCTGAAATGGGTTACAAAGGCATTTCTAGGGGTTTGTCACTTCAGAGTACCACAGTGAAAGCCATTACCCAAAAATGGAGAAAACTTGGAACAGTGCTGAACCTTCCCAGGAGTGGCCGGTGTACCAAAATTACTCCAGGAACACATCAACGACTCATCCAGGAGGTCACAAAAGAACCCAGAAAAGCATCTAAAGAACTGCCAGCCTCGCCTGTCTCAGTTTAGGTGAGAGGTCACAATTCAACAATAAGAAAGAGGCAAAAATGGCATCCATGGGAGAGTTCCAAGGAAACAAACACTGCTGACCGAAGTCAACACAAAGGCTTAAAAATCCTGACGGAGAAGGTCCAGCTAGAATGTCCAGTTCATGCCCTAAAGCTTAAATCCACTTGAGTAATTCAGAAGACAATGATCCAAAACACACTGGCACAGCCCCCTCTGAATAGCTTATTAAAAAAAAAAGGTTTTGGAGTGGCCCAGTCAAGTCTGGAGTTAAAACCAATTGAGATACTTTGGTATAGGCTGTTCATGCTTGAAAATCCTCCAGTGTGACCGAATTAAAAAAATTCTGAGAAGATGAGCGGGCCAAAATTCTTCCACAGTTCTTGCTGCCAAAACCTGCACAACCAGTTATTAGGTGTGGGGGGCAATTACTTTTTCACAAAGACCCGAGTAACTCTTTTCCCTCAATAAATGACACCATCATTTCAAAACTGCATTTTGCGTTTACTCTGGTTATCTTGTGACAAATATGCAAGAAATCAGGAAGGTTGCAAATACTTTTTCATGGCACTTTACTGCTGAATGACATGAGGAGTGAGAAGGGAAAAATACCCCATGTGGTTGGGATTTTATTGTACAACTGTCAAAAACACAAGTCCAAACTGGAAAAAAAATGCTAAGTAGGTTAGGTTGTTAGAAAAAAAAATCCCTTGCATGGAGATTTTCTATTAGCATATATTCAGAAATACACTCTGTTTCGTGGACTCCCACACAAGGTTGAAGTCCCAAACTCAGTGTCAGCAATGAGTTTGCACGCTTGAGGATAATTCAAAGCAGGAGATAGAGTGACACATTTTTAATCTATTAAATGCTCATTTTTCTTAACCTGTAAAGAAATCCCAGCAGGAAAGCAGTTTTCCAGCTCAAAGGACAGTTTAGCTCCCAGCTAAAAACACATTCAATTATCAATCAGTTATCTAATATTAAGTTGGTAATGTGAACAGGGTGTGGTGATTTTTGTTTTAAAGTAACTACCCCACACGCACATAATATTATAACACAGCCAGCCAGAGAGAGGCATCACGATGACACCAGTGGCGCCATCTTTTGGTACCAGTTTATAAAGTACTTTGAGTGGTGCTCGGCGTGTTGAGCAGCTTGACTTAGTATAATTATTGCAGTACATAACAAATGTTGTTATTAAAAAAACATTATTTTTTTGTGTAAAGATAAGAGCTGCCAGCCCCATCACACACACACACACACACACAAAGTGGTCTTACCAGAGTAAAGGGTGTATTGAGGACTGTGATGAAGATATCAGCCACCGCCAGATTTAGGATAAATAAACTGGTGGCGGACAAGGTGCGCTTGTTTTTTATCACCACGTGACACACCAGGGTGTTCCCGAACAGGGAGATCACGATTATTAGGGAATAGGCTGCCACTAGCAGCGCCTTGATGCCGCCGTCCTGAGACTCCCCGCCGCTGCTGGCCAGAGAGCGCCAGCCCTCCAGCAGACCCTCATCAAAGTCCAGGAGGAACAATCCAGAACTCGTGTTCCCTCTCTGTCCCGAAACATTCATGAAATGCTCCGCGTAAGAAAGTATCGCCTCTCCCGAAAGTGAAGAATCGTTAGTTCTCTGTCCCGCTGCTACCCTGCTCATCCAGAGGACCACCCAGAGCCAAGCGCACACTGCTGTCATTTTATTATTATTATTATCTGTGTTATTATTGCATCTCTCTGCCTGTAGCTGTAATGAGAGATTGAGAGGTTTGCAGCTGCTTCTCTGTCATTCGTGTCACTGGAGTAAAGGAGAGAGGCTGAAGCGTGGGCAACAAGTTGTGTGAAGCGACTCAGCAGCAGGAGAGGCTGCTGTTTATAAACCTTCAGACTGCCGCGTGTGTGTCTGTGTGTGTGTAACAGAGAGAGGGGGAGAGAGCGAGAGACTCCATTTGTCGCTCTTATTGATTCGCTCTTTGGGAGATGTTTACCTGCAGGGTGAAGCTGACAGTTTTGCAAGTCAAAGGCTGCTTCGGGTCTCCATGCGTGCCAAATTAAACCACCTGGTGTTTTATAATTTAATTGTTTTGGCAGCAGAAAATTATGACCTATAAATGTATCGACCCTTTAGCGTTAAATACTTGGAAATTCGCAATTTAAACCCCGGGGTGTTGTTAAATGATATTACCAGACTTTGCTTTTTTTTACTCATGTGAGCTTTTTGTTCAAGTTTATGCTGCCAATCAAGGTCAGTAAAGTTCCAAATATATTGTTCATTTTTCATTCGGGGTAAAAATAATAATAATAATAATAATAATCAAAAAATACATACATGTATCAATTACTTCATTATTCAGTGGCACTGAAGATTATTATTATTTTTTGCTTGTTGCTTATTTTTATTGCCTGTACTTACTGCTGTGTGAATTTGGTGTGTGTGCTACTAATTCATACAGCTCCACTGATTGTGCTGCTGTCTGTCTTAGCCAGGACACTCTTGTGAAAAAGATTTTGACCCGCTCTCTTGGAGGTGGTTCGTGGGTGCCCGGAGCTCTGTTTTTGGGTGACAGGGTGGCTGGCCTCTTGCAGGGTTGGCTGCTTCAGGTTCACTGGGACTCCCCCCTCCCCTTTAGCTGTGGGCACTCCATGTGGGCCTTTCGTTCTTGCACTGCTGGAATGGACGCTTAGATGTCAGGTCTTCGGTAGTCTTGGGGGCTGCTGACGGCGCCGTTCTCCTGGATACATCTCTGTCTGCCTTTGGCTCCTGGGGGGCATTATTGAGGCTGAATCTTGATTTTTGCTTTATCCTTTTATCACCTCCTTCCCCTTTTTTGTCAGTTTCAGACATTGTCATAGTATAACATATTATTATTATATTGGACCAAAAACAGTTTTTTGTCCACTTTAAAGAACAACAGTAACAATGAAGTTAAAAGAAATTGAAAACCAAATAAATAAATTAGTAAAAATACTGAGATATAAATTTTAAATGTATAATTCAAAGTATTAAAAAGTTTTATAATTACTAGTGATTTTTTTTCTTCTAAATCAGGCAAAACTAAATATATTGAAAAATATTGAATTACTAAACCAATAATAGTTCTAATAAGACCCACAGTAAAAACAAACACGGACACCTGCAATATAAGTATAATAAAAATTGTGTCACGGTCCTGGGTCGTTTCGACCCAGCTTTTGAGTTTTCTTATGTTTTATTTATTTCTCGTTATGGAGTGTTCTGGGGTTTTTGGTGATTTATTGTTATTATTATGATGGTTCTGGGTTTGGGTTTTGTTAGCAGGGTTTGTGTGGGTTTATTTCAGTGTCTAGTTTGCGTTGTTGTGATCTGTTCTGGTTTCCTGTTTTACTTTGATAGTCCAGGTGTCTTGTCAGTGTGTCTTGCTTTGCTCCCCTCGTCTCGTTAGCCCTAATCTCTCCCAGCTGTGTCTCCCTCCTGTTTACTATCTTGTGATTATGCCCTTGTGTATTGAGGCCCCATGTTTCCTTGAGTCTGTGTCGCGTCGTTCCATCATATCATGCCTGTGTGTTTTAGTTTGAGTTTCTTC
>VUQR01017768.1:2645-25688 GCA_015108515.1 Hemichromis elongatus | reverse complement strand
GGTTACAATTCCTCAATTCCTGGTTCTCACCCAGGAGCATGCCAGTGACAGTGGTAAGCAGGCTCTCTCTCTGAACTGTTGCCCTCAGGCAGACGGTACAGAGCAATCAGTGTAAGAACTAATAGACTCAAACACAGCTTTTACCCAACTGCAATAACACGTCTGAAGGCTTCTATAAAAAAATGTCCATCACGCACTCTTGTATTATTCTATCCACTGACTTAAGCGTTGATTTGGGAACGTATGTGAATGTTTGCTAAAACTATTCCTATTAGCACCTCAAGTATTTTATTTATGTATTTTATTGAATTTTATTGTTTTATTTATATTTTCACATTTTTAGGGATTATGCAATGATGAGGGATCACTTTTAATATCATTGTACTTGTGAAAATGACGATAAAGACATTCTGATTCTGATTCAAATCTTGAAAAGACAATATTAAAATCCAAGCTTTCTCAAGGAATTCAAGCACCCTTAGGAACCATTGATATTACATCATAGATAAAATATAACAAATAAAGGCAAATTCAGTTAGACAGTATTTAACTGTTTCTCATTTAATATAGCACATGTTCAAGTAAAATACCTCCCACAAATTTACAGTTTTAGTTGTAGTGTATCTGGATCCAGCGTGAGTTGGCATAAATGTTTTTAAAAAATCCTCTCTGGTCACAGGCTCTACTTGTGGCAGTAAAACATCCACTGATCTCACTGTAAGAGTGATCTTCCACCATTTGTCACTGCATTGAATTTATCTCTGCCTTTTTTTGTCACTGTTTGAAGACTCTTAAAGTACTTAACATGTCAGATTTTAAAGTTTGGCAAATCTGTAGAGTTAATGAATATGGGCATCATGGAGCAACCGATTAGAAATTTGATGTGATCCTTTGTGAACTTCAGCTTCTCTTCTTTCCTCCACAGCTCAGTGATATCCTGCTCCAGCTTCTTCTGAAGCTCTTTGCTTTGACTTGACTGATCTTTCTGCTGGAATTTGATCTGCTGCTTTAGATTTGAGGCTTTTTCTGTGATTAAACTTAACATGTCATGGTAGGGTTAGGGTTGGGGGGGGTCACCATGTCTTTACTGCTATATCAGCAGACAGTTTGATCCCCTCCATCTTTTTCTCAAGTACTCTTTCTTCCTACTTTCTGGTCTGGATTCTCCGCTGGACATCTTTCAGAATCACCTCCAGGTCTTTCTCTTTGTCTGTCCTTTCTTCTTTACCTGGAACTTTTTCGTGGCTTCTATGTTTATTTATCCAGCAGGGATAACAGACACACTTTGATCAGGTTGGCAAACACCTGTGCAATTCACCTCATTGTGAATTGCACAGGTGTTCACTTTTAGCCTCTTTGAAAAATCTACCAGCTTACCAGTCTTTAGAACTTTTTTCATTCTTAATGGTATATATTCAAGCTGGTGGAAACATTTGAGTTTTTGGTCATATTGACATTATAACATCAGACAGTTGCTGAATATTTGTCAGCTGCATCCATGCCGTCAATCTGCTGTTCTACAACTTCCCAAAGGTGCTTTATGAGACTGAGGTCTGGTGACTATGGAGGCTATTTGAGTACAGTGAACTCATTTTCATGTTTAAGAAATCGGCCCAAAATGTGCCAAGAAAATATCCACCATCTTAAACTGTTGATACAGGGTAGGATGGATCCATGCTTCCATGTGGTTTACACAAATTTCTGACTCTACCATCTGAATTCTGCAACAGAAATTCTCAATGACTAATCAGACAGACAGGACAATTTTTTTGTTTCTTCTAAATATCTTGCTTGTAACAAGTGTTTTATTACACACACACACACACACACACACAGACACACACACACACCAAAGCAGCTGAATAGCCTACCGCAGCCATGAGCAAGACAGATAAATATGAAGGCATGCCAGTTCAGACGTCGTCCAGATCAAGGTCAGCTTCAGGTGTTGCGGAACCAGGGCAACCTGATGAGAAGTGGGCTTACTGGAACAAGAAGGCATTGGTGGGCAAGAGACGAAAATAGGGTGTTGTTGGAATACTACTATGCAAGTAACACTGGCCGAAGGGGTTACACGAATAAGATGAGGGACCTATGGAATTCATGCTACAGCAAGGGGGAGCTAGGTCTACCAGTGGCTAGGTCACAGGGAAGATATCATCACCCCCACCCAAGATTAGTACCAAGCCCCAAGTGTGAACGAAAAAGGATTGTTCAGTGCGAGAGGAACTGATCTGAAGGATGGTAAAACTTGAAACCTGGATCCTATGTAGCCAGTTACCAAGAATATGTGAAGTACCTTCAGAAGATCTACTAGATAATCTGAATACCTACTACCACTATTACCGAAACAACAAGCTGATCTACACCAGCAGGATCAGTGAGATGCTTGGTTGCTACAAGTTGAACAGCCACAAAGAGCAGTACCCTCCATGGAGAAGGAGGCTAGAGGTTAAGATCAAGGTAGCACGGTGGGAGGTTAGCTAACTATTGAAGCTGCAGAAAGGTGCGACAAAGAAGGTGCTTAAGAAGTAAAGCAAGCTGTCCATACCTGAGGCCTTGGAAAACGCCAAGCAATGACTCACAGCTTCGGCCATCTGCTTGAGGAGGTACACCAAAGATAGAAGACAGGAAAATAAACAAGCTGTTCTCCATGGAACCACCAAGGCTGGAGCGGGAGCAATACTGGAAGATCACATGGGTCACGGATTTACTGATCCACACTACCAGAATATACAGCAATGACATCAGAATGTCGTTTGGACTGGAGAAGTGTAGTCGGATGATAACAAAGAGAGGGCAGGTAGTATAGTATATAGTATACATACATAGTATACAAAAACATCTTTGCTGATAATGGCCTGAAAGTCCCAAGGTCAAAATGGGAGACGCCCCCTAGGGTGGTGGAGAAGGACCGAGCTAAGATCCTGTGGGACTTCCAGATACAGACGGACAAAATGGTGGCTAACCAACCAGACATAGTGGTGGTGGACAAACACAAGAAGACGGCTGTATTGATAGAGTAGCGGTTTAAGTCTGTTAATAATTGACTAGCAGATTGTAAGCGACAGCCGAGGCCTTATTTTTTTTTTACTTTTCAATTTAAAATAATCCAGATCACTGCCTTATAAAGAAATCACCCACTGTTCTTTCTTAGTGATAGTCATTTGTGAAGGCGACACTTTGGACATAGTATTTATTTCAGTGTTAAAAGTTTATAACAACTTTTGGATAACATAAATTGGAAACAAAACAACAAAAAGAAAAAAAATGCACATTTTTTTAGTCGCACCCCAGGCTGACACAATTAGAATTCATGAAAGCAAACAAACAATAAAAATCACAGGGAAATATCCCCCCCCCCCCCCCCCACCCCCCCACCCCGAAACAGCTCGCATAGATATACAGTACATCAGGAATCTGTACACCTAATGTGAATGAAATGCCATATTGGGTACTCTTTGATCTGATTTCAATGTACAGATTCTCAGATATGTGTTACCACATGGTGAAGTGTGAATATTTTAACCAATTTGGGATAAAAATTAAAGCAAGTAAAAGTGGATTTGAAAGTGTAGGAACAAAGGCAGCGTCTTCAAAATACATAATGATCTTTTTATAGAAAATCCCAGCACCTGGAAACTTAACAAAACAAAACACAAAATTGTCACCGATTTCTAATCAAATAGTGAAGAATGAATTTTTAAAAATTTCTTTGCACCCCTGTTAATATTTGTAACAATTTTCAATCATTAGACTAGCTAAAAGCAAATTGCCTTTATTTCAGTGGAACAATACAAAAGGGTAAAGCATTGGCATCGTAAGACTGTTATAGTTTCATGAAAATGGCTGTTTGCGTTCAGTAGTAAGCTTTATTTTTTCATGAAATGCAATGTATGACCATTTCGTGGTTAAAAACAGCAAACAATCTCCCCACAGCCGAATAAAGTTTATATACTTTTTTATCCTGTTTTTTTTTTCAAATATATATTTATTATATATAAAATACTGTTTCATTCATAAAAGCCTTACTTTGTACAATATCTGAGTCAACGTGCGTTAAGTGAATGTGTGAGCTAAGAACCTGGAAAATGGCCGTGCATAACAAACAGCTGGTAGTGATTCAAGCTAATACGCTAAAAACAAAAGTGTTTTACACAATATACACATTGCATTACTTACAAAAATGAAAAAAAAAGTAAGCAAAAGAAGGTGATATGGTTAGCAAGGAGTGGGCGACAGCAGGGGTTATTACTACAAAATGTAACAGAAAACAACAGAAAAAAATGACAGCGAGGAAGAAAGGGTGTGCAAATGAAAGGTTGGTAATAAAAAAAAAAAGCAGTCATTCTCACTACAGAAAGCTCATCGTCAGTGCATCTGTCATCATGGATGTTCCGAAGTCAAAGTGCCGATTTGGTAACTGTGAAAACCATCCACTCCTTATCGAAAAAAAAATAAAATAAAAAGAGTTATTTTGTCACATTTTTTGCCGCACCAACTTGTCAAACGTAATTTTTAGAAAAAAGAAGGGAAAAGGGAACAAAGATCCTTTTGGGAAAGAAGGGAAAAGAAAGAAAAATGCAGTTTTGTTGTCACACATCCATCGTGGCACCATGAATTGAATATATTCTGCTTTCATTTTGAGGTACTTTTTAAGACAAACAAAGACTAAATGTAAGAATTATTTACGTCAGTTTTTTTTTTCGTTTTTTTTTTGTCTTTTTCTTTTTTTAAGCTGTGTTGCACAGTAGCACCATTGTTTTAGTTGTAGTTTGTTTTTCTGGAAGACAATGCACCATTGGAATTCCAACTCATCGTGACTGCCCCCACCCGCTGCCACATTCGTCTGCTGTTCGTCCAATCGTCTCTTGTCATTGATTGGGCGTCTCTCCCCTTCCTGACAGTGGTGTGTTTGCTTGGTGGCATGTATGCCGTTACGTACTCTTCATGCAGACTACACAGCGGCTCACACGTGCCCGTAGGTCACCCGCCTTGTAGGTCTCAGACTTGGGCTTTCTGTAAGAGCCAAAAGTATTAAGATGGTTAAAAGACGGCAGATTTTAATGTGGGTCATATAAGTACTGCATTATACACATTCATATATACAAATACATTCATTATAAACTTTATTAGGTACACATGTTTAACTGCTCATTACTTCAAATATCTATTCAGCAACTCAACAGCAACTGAATTTAGGGAAATAGACATGGCAAAGAAGAGTTGCAAAGAATTTAAAACTGAGAAAAATGGAGAAGAAATGGGATTTAAGCAATTTTGAATGGATTCAAATTATGTGGTTCTAGAGTTTTAGAAACAGATTAAACGACTGGGATTTTCCTGCAAAACTCTAGTTTTTACAGAGAATGGTCCGAAAAAGGAAATAACTACTGAGCTTCCTTATCATAATAAGGCAAAGATAACTCAAGTAACAACTCATTGCATCCAAGGTATGCAGAAGAGCATCTCTGAATGAGCACCAGTGGCAGAAGGCCACACCAGTTGCCACTCGTGTCAGCTAAGAACAGTAAACTGAAGCTACAATTCACACGATGTCACCAAATTGTTCAACAGAAGGCTGGAAAAACACTGTCTGTTCTGATGAGCCCTAATTTCTGCTTCACCATCCAGATGTTAGGGTGAGAAATTGTTGTAAATAACATAAAAGCATGGATATATCCTGCTGTGGGTACAATGGTGTAAGAATATTTTCTCATAAATAAGCTTTCCCCCATCACAGAATTTTGCACATGTATCCACACCTGAACATTTCAGAAGGTTCCACGGTGGCCAGCCAGAAGCTGTAGGAGTTGGCATAGAAGTTACATGTCCCTCTGCCGTGGCACTCGATGAAAGGAGAGCTGCGGAACTCCTCCAGGCAGGAGCCAGGGGAGGCGAGAGCCTGACCTGAGCCCTCTGCACCAGCACTTGTGTGCTGTGGGGAGAGAAGGAAGAATAAGAATAGTAGAAAAGATCTCATTAAAATTTTCTTTAGTTTTTAATTTATGAACTCCTCGTGAAAAGGGGAAAAAGGCAGAAGATGGGGGTTCTGGTCACATTTGCTGTATTGGTGCAATTGGAGAGAAGTGTCTACCACCAACCCAACAGATTTTAGTCACACAGGCTTAGAGACCTCCCGGCAACCACTGGTTGCTACGAAGGAATGTGTATTGCTTGCTTGGTCTCATCGAGGTGCACAGTGCTGCACTATAAACGTTAAGGCTGTTTGATATAACGATATATATCGGATGACGATATAAAAGCGTCTATAGTTTCATATTTCGCTATCGTTTTTTTCATGGTGTCACAAAATAACTATTTACGGCAATATTTTAATTGTTTTGATGGTCACTGTAGAATTAATTTGTTTAAGTTCTCTCTTTCTCTTATATTTAAAATAACCACACTACGGAAAGACAAACAACTGCTTTTATGTGTTGTCGTTACCAACAACGATCACGTCACTCCACCGTCCGCTTGTTCATTTTCCACATAAACCTTTCACAATAAAGCTGAAGATCCTGTTATTTTTCAAAATGAAATAAATCACATGAAATAGTATGCAGAGTGTTTACGGATGAAAAGCACAAAAAAGAGCCGTCAGGTGCTAAAAAATAAATGTTAGAACAGGCTATTCCCCGCAGCAAGCTTCATGCATCGGTCAAAACACTCGACTCCAGGTCCACGACGCCCAGCTGAAAACACTTCACGCAAGCTGATTTGCCCGAGATTCACAGAATTTACCGAAAATGTAAAATTTTTGTGATTATATATATCGTTGCCAGGACGATAAATGTTTTATATTGGGATATGTGATTTTGGTCGTATCTCACAGCCCTAATAAACTTCCATGTGATTGCTTTGGTTGCTAGCGGACTGCAGCTGCTGCCTATAGTAAAGGTTGTGTCCTATCATGGCAATCCACCATATTTCAAAAGGTGCAACTTCTGTTTTGGCAAATGGTCTCCGTTTCCATTTGTGTCGCAAAGATATCACTGCTAGTCACTGAGTGGTAGCAGTAGTAGCAACGTGAGGTGGCTTTTGTTGCGATTTGGCACTATAGAAATAAAACTGAAATGAAGTGAAACTGAGTTTTCAGTATAGTGTTGCTCTCACTTTGTAAAATATGATTTAAATAGACAAAAGGGGGGTTATAGGGCATGCCAATCTTCAGACTGATAAATCACTGCCGTGTGAGTGTGCAGCGTGCTCAGTTTTTCAGTCTAATCCACCCACCGTTTGTCATTTCCAGCCCAAAAAATTGTGTTTTGTTGATCTTTTATACACAGTTGATGAGGAAAACCAACTACTCTTAATAACCAGTACAGGATCCTGTATTTTGAAAATATAAATATTCTCTATGTTACTTAGCTTTTGTGTATCGCCATTAGAATTTGGGGTTTTGGAAAGCAAGGTGGTGATGGAAGCCAGTGTGAGATTTTAGTCTGAGTGTGTGTTTGTTTATGTGTGTGTGTTATTTCCTACCATCATAAAGGAGTATCCTATCCACAGTAAGTTCCATTTGTCAGGGCAAGAAGGAATCTGGATAGTCTGACTGTGAATTGCAATCACCATGGCGGGAGCTTCACACACTCTACATCTGGATGCACAAACAGGAAAACACAAGATTTACACACTTCCCTTTTTCAACAGTATTCCTCTCCGCTCCTCCCATCATACCTGCTGACATGAGGCCTGATACTCTCTCCCACGAAGGGGGCCATGTTTTCGGGCATGGGTCTGTCCGTGGACAGCCAGTAGGAGTAGTCGTTACGAGATGCGAAGTTGCAGACGTTGTTGATGTTGCAGAACATGAAGGGCATGGTGCTAAATCTGCGCAGGCAGCTACCAGCTGTGCCTGAAAGAAGAAGGTCAGTTATATCAACTGCTTTTTGACAGCTTTCTGGTACAATGCAACTTCTAGGTAAAGCCTACCAAGGTCCTGTCCATGTGCCCGCTCGTTGCCCTGCACGTACAATAGAGAGTATCCATCATAGATAAACCTAGTTCCACTGGGGCACTCTGGTTCATAGGTGCTCTGGCTGTGCCGGGTGATGAGGAAACCGTGAGAAGCAGAAACTGATCCTGGTGGACCGGGAGGACCTTGTGGACCATCTGAACCACGGGGACCAGGGTTGCCAGGCTGACCTGTAATAAGGGGAATTATTAGTAATGAGAAGCTTCATGGCAGCAACAGTACCAGTATCCACAGAAACATCAGAATCTCAGCTAAAAGCTCATTTAACAATTTCTACAACTTCCAAAGCTAAGACAACAAACAATTAAAAGAGCAGCTAAAAAAATCCTGCAATTTTTTTTTTAAAAAGCACGTATTCCCCCCCTGTTTACTCGACAGCATGTACACGGACAAGCAATGTCTCTGCTAAAAACAGAGACAGATGCCAACAGATGCCAAAAGACTCAATAAACTGATCCGTAAGGTCAGTAATGTTGTGGGGATGGAGCTGGACTCCCTTAAGGTGGTGTCGGAGAGGCGGATGTTGTCCAAGATAAAAACAATGTTGGAAAACACCTCCCACCCACTCCATGACATGCTGGTCAGTCACAGGAGCACGTTCAGTGAGAGACTGAGATTACCGAAAAGCACCACTGAACGACACAGGACATCATTCCTGCCTGTGGCCATCTCCCAATTCATCCACTTAACACAGTCTCTGATACACTTGTTTTACACACGTTCTTCCTTCTTCCTTTCCTGCTATTTATTAAGAAAAATGTTGAGTACATGTACATATATATATATTGATGTATATATTGTGGTATTTCTTTAGTTTATTGTCTGTCTTGTTAATGTCAGGAGCACTGTAACCTAAATAATTTCCCCTGGGGATCAATAAAGTATTCTGATTCTGATTCTGAAAAAGCAGACATCTCTCAGACCAAAACTGCAAACTTTCATCATATCAAATCAAAAGTCACTAAACCAACAGTAAAAGAAGACCAAAATTACATCCCGATTTGAAAAAACCTTTAATGCTTGCTTACAAAACTTAAATCCATCACAACAACACCACATTTCCTTAATAACTCCACGTATGCTTTGAGAGCAGTTTCCCATCAAAAATCCCCATTTTCTACCTTATTAGCTTATTTATCCACAGATGCATTACATGCTAGTCCACTACTCTGTACGGTGTTGTTGTTTAGGGTTTTTTTTTTCCTTTGCAAAAATGGCCTGCAAAATGAAAGCCTAATTTCCATATTTAATAGCAAAGAAATGTCAACATTCATAGATGGCACCAAAATGTGCCAAATTGTTTGGCCATAACTTTAGTAAAACCTCAGTAACTTTCTGTGTTTCACTCCAGTAGCTTTATCTTTGCACAGATATGTGGATTCTTGGTTTTCTTGAGTTGCTGCTGCAGCATATTTTCAAATGGGTAATATAGAACAACATAGGCCAGATATAATCCTTTATATTTTTCTATTTTCCATTCTCGGTTAGTTTATTAGTATGTTAGCTTTATTTTGATAGCAAGACTTTTTAGATAGAGGTATGGTTTTTAGAGCCCCACTGAGACCCCCAATGCGTATTTAGATACCTTGACCCAGTATGTTAAGCCAACTATCACAAACTTGGGGGTCAATGTGGACTGTGATCTGAAGTTTGACAATCAGATTAAGGCAGTTGTAAAATCAAGCTTCTTTCAGCTCAGGCAGCTGGCAAAAATAAAGCCTATTCTTTCACAGCAGCACTTTGAGACAGTGATCCATACCTTTGTTAGCACACGGCTGGATTACTGTAATGCACTTTATATAGAGGTCAGTGCCCCATACATTACTCATTTACAGAGGGTGCAAAATGCTGCAGCTCGTCTTTTAACTGACACTCGAAACTTTGAGCACATTTCCTCTATTTTAGCTTCACTTCACTGGCTGCCCGTTTCTTTTAGGATTCATTTTAAAATGATTTTATTTGCTTTTAAAGCCCTCAATGGTCTAGCCCCATCATATCTCTCTGAGCTGCTACAGCCTTATACACCCACCCGCTCTCTCAGCTGATCAGCTGCTCCTGAATGTACGCAGGACTGAGCGCAAACTCAGAGGAGGTCGTGCTTTTGCTGTAGCAGCTCCAAAACTGTGGAACGATCTCCCTTTAGAGGTCAGACAGGCTTCCTCCCTGCCTGTTTTTAAGTCTCTCCTGAAAACCCACCTCTTTACCCTGGCCATTGATGCCACGTGAGATGTTGGTTTTAGATTTAGTTTTATTTTACTTGTTTTTAGTTGATTCTAAGCATTTTTGTCTTATCTTGTTTTGTTTTGTTTTTTTATAATATAAGGGCTGTTTTAATTTTTAATTATTATGTGTTTTATTTATTTATTTTTGCTTTTTTCTGTTATTCTATTGGCTTTTTTAATTTTCTATACAGCACTTTGTTCCTGTGTTGGGTATTTTAAAGTGCCTTATAAATAAAATTGGATTGGATAGAGCTTTGTCATTTTCAAGCATGAACATCACACAGACCCCTGGGGCTTAATTAAAATTCTTTTTCCGGCTTCTCCCTTTAGGAGTCGCCACATTTCCACCCAATCTCCAGTATCCTAAATACCTGTGTCTTCTTCTTCACTACAACCATTAAGCCTCTCAGTGGTCCTCCTCTTTTCCTTCTGCCTGGTAGCTCTATTCAACATCCTTTGTCCAGTATGTCCTTTTATATCCAGTATAGCTTTGATTTGCAAATAAATTAAACATTTTCCTATTACTGAACATACACTACTAATAATGTTTTTTTTTCTCTCTCTCTCTCTCTTTTTTTTTAACAAGGGAAACAATTAGAGCAGGTCAAGTATGAGACTCTCTGCCTTACTTACCAGGCTGACCTGCAGGACCAATGTCTCCCTTTCTTCCAGGAGGTCCATTGAAGCCAGGAGGACCATCGCTCCCAGGACCACCAGGGTCACCTTTGATACCTGAGAGGAATGAAGGAGAGTACCTTTTTATTAAAGGTTAGGCAATGACTCCACCAATTCTTTCCGCCTTAGTTAATTTTACTCATGACATTCATATTATATTAGCCCAAATATAAAATTGTAAAGGTTATTGTAAAGCACTTATGTTAAAAGAAGAACCTGCAAAAAAGATGTATACTGTCTGAGTCAAAGAAAATTCATGACAAAATGTGTGACTTACAAAGTACTGTTTTTAGTTTTAAAATTAACCGTTTAATGGAAAATGTCCAAAATAAGTAGCCGTGCTATCAGAGGTAATAATAGTACAAAATATTATTTTAGAATCACAGATGTGGTCATACTCATAGATATAATTTTTTCAGTATTTATTGAAATACAAAAGCCCTATTTAATATGTATTGAATGCAAAAATTCTAAACCTCTTTCCTCAGAACTATAAATGTCCATAAAAGCATAATATAGAAAGCTTTTTAGGATTGCTCCCCTTTTGGGAAGAGCAATATAATCCGTTGATCCTGTCCTGTGTCTTTTTATGTTACCTTCATCAGTTCCCATCAAAGAATCTATATTCACTTACCTGAGCCTCCGGGTGCACCAGGCAAACCAGGTGGCCCTGGAGAACCACGTAGACCCTGAAGACCTGGGGGTCCCGGATCTCCCTTTAGCACAATGGGAGGTGAAGCTTCACCAGGATTACCAGGAGAGCCTATTTACATGAGAAAATTCTCCTGTTAGCGCATTTGTCTGGTGGTGAGTGGAGGGAGACAGATAAAAATAAAGCTGCAGCACAGATTTTTCTTTTGAAGGCAGTGGCATGGTCATCAATAGGTCAACTAAGTATTCACTTTAGAAGGAAAGGATAACATGTTCACCCACCCCGTTCTCCAGGCAATCCACGATCTCCAGGAGGGCCAGCGGGGCCAGGATATCCAATATCACCCTTCATTCCTGATAAAAATGCCAACAAAACAAAACAAATTTTTAGGCTCAGCTCACAATGCTGAAGACTGAAATGTGTGTTTAGGTGAAAAAAAGAAGTACAAATGCTGTTATTGTGAACAAACCAGGGAATCCAGGAACACCAGGCTGGCCTAAATCTCCCTTCATACCAGCGGGGCCAGCAAGACCTGGTATGCCCTGAGAAGAAAGGGTTGTAGAGATATTGTGAGCTCAGCTAAAGAAAGACAAAGAAATATAGATCTGCATTATTTTAGACCCAGATGGTAATGCAGTAAATGTAAACCAGGACGTTACCGGATTTCCTGGAAAACCAGGATCTCCCTTCTGTCCGGGGATGCCGGGAATTCCAGGCGTGCCAAGACTTCCCTTTTCTCCCTTAACGCCACCAGTTCCTGGGAGTCCACGAGGACCTTGTGGACCGGGTGGACCTTCACGTGCAGAGAATGAAAGGTCAGATATGATAACACAAAAACAACACAATACTGTTGACTGTGTTTTGTTTTTTTCACCAGGGTTGTCATCATATTTTGATTTTAATTAAGCAATTAAACCAAACATTTTTGGCTAACAGCAACTGGCTGGTTGTTTTTCTGAGAGAAGCTAATTTGATTTTTGTTTTTTTTTTATTTTTCTGATTTACTTTTTTATGCTTTCTTTTGGGTCTTATTCTGATGTGAGAATGTATTTGCCCCCTTCCCCTTGAGATTAGATTCAGTTTGAGATTATCAAATACAATTTAATATTAGACAAAGATAATTTGAATAAATACAAAATGCAATTTTTAAAGCTTTGCTCAGTTTCACTAGCCACGATCTAAAGAAGTAGCTGTGAAACAAAGTCACTAGCATCTATCAGTCTTGAAAGGGTTATTTCAAAGGCTATTTTAAAGGCTTTGGGATTCCCGTGAACCATGGTAAGAGCCATTATTTACAAATGGAGAAACCTTGGAACAGTGGCAAACCTTCCCAGGAGTGGTCGACCTACCAAACTTACTCCCAGATCACACATCCATGACTCATCAAGCACATCACAAAAAAAATCCAGAACAGCATCTAAAGAACTGCAGGCCTCACTTGGCTCACTTATGGTCAGAGTTCATGATTCAACAATCAGAAAGAGATTGGGCAAAAATGGCATCCATGGGGGAGTTCAAGGAAAAGACCACTGACGTGACAGCTGACCAAGAAGAGCACAAAAGCTCACACATTTGCAAAAAAATACATCTTAATGGACATGAGTCAGATTGAGATGCTTTGGCATGATGTTAAATTTGAAAACTCTCCAGTGTAGCTGAATTAATACTATAGTCCAAAGAAAAGTGGACCAAAGTCCCTCCTCAGTGATGTGAAAGACTCACTGCCAGTTATCACAAATACTTGATTGCTTATCTTGATGACAAGGGTTTGAAAAATAAATCCTCATTTAAAAACTGCATTTTGTGTTTATTAAAGTTATCGTTGAAACATGTAAGTGTGACAAATGTGAAAAAATTATCTGCGTGGTTCCTTTTTTTAAATCCTTGGGAAAACATTGCAGACACCAAACTGAAGACTTTAATTTTTGATTGAAGTGTTACAGGTGAATTAATAGTGAACCCCGAGATTGATTACTGGTTACCATGACTGCCTCGTTTGACAGAACAGGATAAAAACACATGCATGTTATTGATAACTAAATATTATGCTAGAGAAACATTTTAAGAAGATCTTCGGGTAAAAACAATCCTGAAAAACTGTTTTTTTAAAAATGGTTATTAGTCCTGGGCGAGCTGTCCTGTGGGGTAAAGAAAAGGTGAAAGCAAACAAAATTTAACAAAATTTATAACATAAACCATCACACAAATCTAGAGGTTAGGGCCGAGGTTAATTCATCTTTAGATCATTAACAGATTTTTCATACAGTTCGGGCCCAATTTTTTTGGATTATTACACATTTTTTTACTCTTGCCTCTGGACAACAACACAGTTACTTTTCAATCAAACAATCCAGATGTGACTAAAGTGCAAAATTCTGACCTTTAAATCAAGACGTTTCATAAACGATTATCGATGAACTGGTAACGAATTATAAATCGTCCCTCTTTTCCTGAGTCTAATTAATTGTATAAAAGAACATTAATATAAAGGACTGACTTTAATACTTGGATAAAAAAAAACAAAAAAACATTTGCAGTAGGTGATTACTTTAATCCAAATGTGCTGTATCTCCTGCCTTGACATAGTCTTTCAGGACTTTATTACTGCCACCTCCAGTTGCTGCTTATTTATTCAGTTTTGAATTCATTAACTGAAAAGCATGCTCTATTAGACACTGTAGGCTGTAGTCTTGCAGCATTTGGCTGAATCTGAGCAGAGGGTAGAGCCCTGTACACAAGTCATATTTCTACCAGCAGTTATCAATAATCGCTAATGATGTGGTTCATGCGGTGTGTTTGTCTTTTCCCCGGAGCTGCACAGACACTTTTAGATGTTTTCTGGTAAACTCTAATCTGGCCTGTCCTTGAGTGTAACCAGTGGTTTCTGTAAATTCTCTATATTTACGTTCTTTAAGGTGTCTCTTGATGTAGACCATGACACTCCAACCTCCTTGGGAGTATGCTTGACCTGGCTTGATGTTGTAAAGTTGTTTTTCTTAAACATGGAAATAATTCTGTGATCATAGTTAGTTGTCTTCTGTGGTGTTCAGTGCATTGATCCTTTTTAAGAGGAAACTAGTGGTGATTTGGCCACTCCAAATCACTACAAGTCTTTCCTGTCTCGCTAAAAGGTTTATTTTTGTTCAGCCTATTCACTTGCAATCAAATCCAGATCTTTCATCTGCTTATTTTGTCACAAAATAAGAACCTCACAGTGCAATGGGACTGTTTTTCAGTCAATTGCTCAATTACTTTCAAACATTTGAAAAATGTGCGTCTGTGACTAAAAATGACTTCTAAACAGTCATTGCCAAAAAAGTATTAAACTCACTGAGCTAATACTGAGAGTCTGCACTTCAATTACATATTGTTTATTTGATTTAAAACTCACTGTGGTGGTGCACAGAGGAAAAGTGAAGTGGATTCACACTATTACATGCTTTGAACTGAGAGAAATTGATGTGAACTAACCCCGACCCAGCATGAAACAGTTTAAATGGCTACATGTATCAAACCCATCAAACCACTGGAGTCTAACCTGGAGGACCTAGGGTTCCCAGAATTGCCAGGCAAACCGGAGCCAGGAATGGGGCAACAAAGAAGAAGAGCAGGTTTAGACAGAGGTAGGCATCAGTACAGAAACGCAGTCATACCGGACAATAAAAGAGGTATTTTTCCTTCACTAAATAAACCATGGGGCCAATTCAGCTTGATTTATTTCATGCACAATGAGCTGGTAAGTTAGCGTATATGCTAGCTGTCTGCTTTTAAATATGTTGCTGTTAATCTTTTACAAATAACATTACTAATATGAGAAAGTCAGAAGCAACAACAAACTGAGATGATGTTAACTGGAACCATTAACCTTGTTTAAGTAACTGTGATAAGTGACAGCAGGATTTCCATATGCTCTGCTTTTTAACTGGTCTTCAACAAGTTATTGGTTTTGGCCTTTTTAACAAGTTTTGCAATTAGCTAATAGCCTGACAGCCTTATCTTTCAAAGACAAAAAAAAAACACATTAAACTAAAATATATACTCAAATACTTAATGCTTAAATATAATCAAATACAATGTGAAAATGACTAAGGTGAGTTAGTTATAAGGATGTGTTTTTGTATTTAAATTCTGTGGTGCTGACTCATTCTGAATTTGCTGCAGCACCTACATGTGACCCAGATGATCCACATGCTGATTTGTGTTGCGATTTCCAAGATCACGCTTCAAGAAAAAGAAAAAATCTTAACAAGTCGCTTACTTGTATCAAAGTGCATTATGCTACCATCAGAGTGCATGGAAAGTGAAAAGAGACTGTTGTTAGGAGGAAATAAAGAGGAGATGCAGTGATTTATCAACAGCTTGTTCCTAAAATGATCAGACAGATGTTAAACTCGGTCAGTGCTGCTGTAAGAGACATGCAGGAGAAGTCTGGATGCTGTTGATCTGACCTGCAGGGCCTGTGGCGCCCAGATGCACAAGTTGTCACATGAAGACGGCCCGCCACACCAAAGCGGGTGAGACCAAGCCACAGGAAACAGGAGTAACATGTAATAACATTGTGTCACCCTGACACCCCCAAAAACCTTTTCATGTAGCCTGACGCAGCGCTGGATAGCAGTCGGTTCTGACAATTACTTTTAAAAGATGTGGCTTTTAAAAAATCGGTAATTTCCTGTAAATATACACTCACTGCCACTTATTACTTATATATAACAAAAAAAAATAAAGAAAAAGATAAAAACAGGGATCTTTTTCTGAAAGGGTTTGTCAGGAGTGTCCACTCTTTCCAGCACTGTATGAGACTTCTTTTCAGAGTATATATAAACACACACACACGTGTGTGCGTTTGTTGGGATGAACAGTGTCCATGCAGATGGCTGATTGGTGAGACAAACCCAAAGTACGGCAGCAAAGCCAGAAACAAACCAATGACAGCTCTTATCCAGAATCGAAGATTTTTTTTGCTCTTTATGCTAACAGGGTAAATGGATCACTGCAGCAGCAGTATTTGTGACCTCATCGAAAGATTCTAATGACAGATTTTTGACTGAATCAGAGATTTTGGTTTGTGTCTGCTTCACTTGTTTGAAGTTCTCTTTCCTTCAGAATGGTTCACAAACATACGAAGGCACACACTGATCACAATGCTCACATTAGAGGACAAACACACACAAATACACACAATTCAGTGCTGTGGAGAGATGAATGGATTGCAGCTTTGCCGATGACCAGACCAAGTGAAGAGGGTAAGGGGTGAGGAGACATGAGGGCATATTGTTTCATGAATAAGAACATTTTTAGATGATGATGATGAAGACGCGACAATGTGGCATAAACACATGCACTTTTTGGGACGTAGTCATAACCCCAGAGGCAAACAGTGATTGGTGTGTGATGAGGCGAAGGAGGAGAACACTAATGTTTACTCATGAGATGAGGGTGGTGTTTGCAATAATCGGACAGGTGTGTTGGTTCTCATACTGGTGGTTTGATTGGTGCAACAATCTCCCATGCAAATCAAGGAGATGGAAGCATTCACGTGTAAAGTGGACATACTGTCATTTGCTGTCTGGTTTTCTGTGGTTTAACCGGAGGACTGGACTAGTGGTTCTGAACTGGGAACCAAAAGGTTTTTATGTCCTAACAATGTTTGCTATTTTAAAAAACTGCTGAACAGCTTAGCAGTTCCCTGGTCACCTGCAATCCATCAGTGGTCGGGTTAGGCTTTAGCACCATCCTATTTAAGCCCATATACACAAATCCAAAGACATTGTTCTTTTAACCCACTGGTTGCACAGCTTTTCTTTTTACAGGAAGTGGCCCATTGGTGTGACAAGATTTATGATTGGTTGATTGATTTCATAGTAATTTCTTCACCTCTTACCTTTAATTAAACATTTTGCAGTGAAGAGGAGCATTATTCAGCAGAGATATGTAAAGTAACAAGTAATCTGTATGATGCCTATGGGGCAATTGGTTGTACAGCCAATTTCCTGAAAGTCTTTTGACCATAAATGCAGGTCATTCAGTGAGGCTGATTTTTCAGAGTTAACATTATATTGATGGGTACACATTATTATTATTATTATTACTGGTGAAAAACAATTATCATCTGAAAACCAGGCAGCAAATTTTAGTACTATATGTGGTGATAAATATTGTTCAAGTATTTTACCTGCTCTTCCAGGTAATCCAGGGGGTCCTGTGGCACCTTTAGGGCCTGGCAGGGACAGCCCAGAAGGCCCAGGAATGCCAGGGTCACCTGGTGCACCAGGGTCACCAGGTAACCCTGGGTCTCCTTTAGTGCCAGTAAAACCAGGGTTGCCGGGTGGACCAGGAGGACCTGGGTCTCCCTTGATACCTTAGCACAGATAGAGAGAGAGAGAGACAAACTGGAGAATGCTGCAAAAATAATTTTAACTAACCTGCAAAGCTAGCAAAAAAACCCAGTAAAGAATGCACATGTTTGAATGTATACGCACTACAGGTGGTGGTAATTTACCTGGCAGTCCTGGATTTCCAGCAGGTCCTGGACCACCGTAACCTGGAATTCCTGCAGGGAAAAGTAATGAAAATATTTATTTTCGAGTAACTCGAAGGAAAGCAATTTTGAATTAATTATTAATTAATTAAAATTACAGTTTCTGTAGAGTACACCCTGTGACTCACCTGGTTCTCCTTTGATTCCGGCTGGTCCTGGAATCCCATCCCGACCTGCCTGACCTTTCTCTCCTGGTGGACCAGATGGTCCCTGTAGACCAGGCTCTCCTGGTCTACCTGGAGTTCCTGGGGGACCTGAGGTCCCGGGTCCACCGTTAAGACCCTTAGGACCGGGGATACCAGGAGGACCTGACAGGAGAGTAGAAAGAGAAGATTGTTGAACTCGCCTAGCATTGCTTCAATCAAAAGAAGTCCCAGTAACACAAAACCTGATCATGAACATCTGCAATAATAAACAGAGATCAGCAATCAACAATAAAATCTGAACATAGCTGCTGACCTTCCCATAGCTTTACATCATTGTATTCTTTATGATTTGATGGTCAGCCATTAATGACCACTTAAAGAACACAGCACAGGTATATTATCTAGGTAAATTTCCTTTTTACTGTTGTCCTAGTGACCAAATTTACCAGCTATGCTCCTCTAACAGGATGCTTTTTGATGTACTGACAGATCTGACAGGTCGATCAAAAACAGCATTTTTTAATATACACCTTGAACATGGAATGATTTACAGAAAAACCTCAATTTAAACATGCGGCTATCTACTGGTGACTTTAAGCTCTAATAGTTAAAGCAGTGAAGGAGACTTATGTCTTATTGTTTTTATGTTTTTTATAGTGTGTTATGTTGTGGATTTTGTATTGTGTGAGATATTTTGAGTTGTGTGGCTACTACATTGGTCAGGTCTCTCGTGTAAAACAGACTGCCATCTCAATGGAAATTCATGGTAAAATAAACATAATGATAGTAATAAAATTCCTTCTTTACTCTGATAGAAAATAAGTGCGACTGACCCAAAGTGCCTCATCCAAGGCTTGATTTTTCTAAATGTTTGAAATAGTAAAGTGACAGACAAATGTCTAATTCCTCCTCAGACTCAAACTTGTAATTGCATCTTTAATAGATAAAAAAACTGCATTTACAGGTTAATATCAGCAACTTATTTCAGCTTTTTATTCCTCTTTTCTACATCTGCTGTGATCAGACTTACCTTGGAATCCTGGGAGTCCGGGGTCACCTTTGTCGCCTGGTCTTCCTGTCACACCTTGGGGACCTGGTAAACCCGGGTTTCCTTTTAGTCCTGGATTTCCTGGGTACCCTGGCACGCCTGGCTCACCCTACAAAGGATGTCACAAAAACTTTTAACGTGCACCAAAATATTATTTATAATAATGATATTTGCAATTTTTGCCAGGAAATCTGAGTGATTGCATTATGCACCTTTTGTCCAGTTAGTCCAGGTGGTCCGACGCCAGCAGAACCTGGGTCACCTTTGGGTCCTTGGTAACCAGGTGGCCCTGGCTGTCCTGGGGATCCTGGTATACCCGACATTCCTGGTACACCTTTCAGCCCTGGTGGTCCTGTGTGTTCATTGAAGGCATAAGTCGCAAATAAAGTTTAATAAATGTTTTAAAAAAACTGAATGTCATTAAGATGAGGTATTCTGTTCCTTAATAAGACTAACCAACAGACCAGTGCATCACTGGTTTGTGGGCACCACCATCTTGCTTAAAAGCCAGAGTATATGAAAGAGGGACTAATAATATAAAGACACTATTTAAAAAAAACATACTCATTTCATTAAATGAGTATGCCATTAAATTATAGTTTAAAATCAAATAATAATGAGCATCATGATATTTCAACACACAATCATAGCCTTTAATCATTAACATCAACAGCAAAAAGGACCAAAGTTTTGATAAAAAGCACCTGGGATTCCCATGTCTCCCATTTGGCCTTTAGTTCCTGGAAACCCAGGAGTACCTGGACCTCCTGGGCGACCAGGATCTCCTTTAGGACCTGCAAAAAAAAATGAAGCAGCATGTTAAAAATCTGTTTCTGTGCATACTTATGTATTTAGCATGTATGCATTAGGGGTGAATTCATACCTGGAGGTCCAGGGCGACCGGGACTGCCGTCTGTTCCTGGAAGCCCAGGGTCACCAGGGAGACCAGTAGCACCTTTTGGACCAGGATTACCTGTTCCACCTGTAGAAAACCAATATGTAAGATTTAACTCAAACCTTTGACTCTTTGAGGGCAGTGAAAATGTTTTCATCTCTACCTGAAGGTCCAGGTTCTCCTTTTTGTCCCTTTAAGACCTGTGATGGATCGGTGGATCCTGGGGGTCCCTGGAGACCCATGTCTCCCCTCTCTCCTTTAGCACCAGGAGCACCTGGTGCACCGTCTATACCTGGAAATCCTGGTTCACCTGTGGAGATGCATCAGGCAGGTCCTTTCATGAGCAGCTGCATATTTTTAATCCAATTATATCAACAACAGAGGCCACAACTAACTTAAAAATGATAAATTACTTCACTTTTTATACTATTTCTTATAATTTATGCAACCAGATCCAAGGTTTTAAAAGAGATTTTTTGCTGTATGAAAAATGATCAATTTGGATATATTAGGATGTTGTACTGATGATACAACTATTTGGACCAAATATTTAAAATCTGGCTTCATCACTCCAGCTACTGGTTTTCTGTCCAGTTCTTATGTAATCCGGCATACTGTTTCCCTTTCTTATGAATGGCTTCTTGACAGTCCCATTCCACTAGGATAATTTCTAATCAGAGTCCAGTGAACAGTAGATGGCTCAACTGAAGGGCGAGCTGTATCTACCGAGTTATATGTCAGGTCTTTGGTGGATTTTTTTTTGTATTTCTTAAGAACATGACTTTTAGATACTGTTCATCTGTTGTAGGTAGCTTTTAGGCCTGACACTAAAAGCTATCTACAACAGATGTCCTTATACAAAAAAAGGAAAGTGGAGGACACACTGCATACCAGCTATGCCATGTTTCTGACTGAAACTACAATTTTATGCCTGTAAAACTGTTTTATCTTGGGTATTTTTCACAGATTTGACCTAAAAAAAAGGAAAATGTGTGAATTTCTGTGATGCTTCAGGTTGCTAATAATATATTTCCTAAAACACCATTTAAATTCATTTCTTTGCAAAAATTTGGCAAGTAGTAAAGAAAATAAAACCTTCAGGAGGTCAGGCTTTTAGGAAGCAAAATGCTTGCTGCATATGTCAATTTATAACAATAAGTGTTATCATACATGATTTTTGTGGTAGGTATGGAATGTGTAAGTACCTTTAAATCCAGGAGCACCGGGTCCTCCTGGGATTCCTGGTCCTCCAGAAGGTCCTGGAGGTCCATTGGTACCCATGTCTCCTTTCTGACCTGCAGCCAGGCAGACATAATCAATAAACCGAAAAAGTAAATATCGAATTACATACAAATAACATTAAAAATGTCTATTATCATTTGGTCAACTATTTCTTATTGGTACCTTATTTCTAACTAGCTTCTTATATATGTAGAAGTACGTGTTAGATGTGTGGCTCACATCTAAACTTTTTTACTGGTCAGATTTGGATTTAATGATAACTTTGTTAGCTAACAACAATAGTTAGTAAATTAGCTAGCCTACAACCTGCCAACCAGTCAGCTTTAAACTTAGTTAATTAGCTAGTTAGCTAGTGAAAGTCTTTTTGTAGTTAGTAAATCAACTGTATTTTAAATTTCTCTCTGAACACTCTTCAACAAAAAACTGAAAACAGTCCAGGGTCAGTGTTACTACAAACTAATGTTATTAATTTACAGCCATTTTTCAATGATAGAAGAGTGACAGCTTACCTGGCAAGCCAGGCAAACCATCACGACCAGGTCCTCCAGGTGGTCCTGGGAGTCCAATAGGACCAGGAGAACCTTGAAAACCTGGAGCTCCTGGGTCTCCTGGTGGGCCTGGGATGTCTAGACCTGGAGGACCAGGGTCTCCTTTTGGGCCATCTGATCCTGGCAGCCCTGTAAAGATGATTATTATGACTGTCCTCATTTCCTTTAGGAACAACATTTAAACAGTCAGTTTAACAATAATTTGAAGACAAACATTTTTTCTCTCCATTCCCCTGTGCGGTCAAGATTTTGAGGGGCTGTCCTGATTCCCACTTCTGCAAGATTGCAAACAGTGCTACTGGATTGGCAAAGTAGGAAGGAGTGGTTCATCTCCAGGGTTTACATACCGGTACATAGAGTTTGCTCTATGTGTGCTTTTGGGTATATGACCACACCTAACTGTGTCCTGTGGGAAGCATTTTGTTTTTTTTAACACTTTATTTTTATTTATTTTTAGGAACAGGAACATTAACATTTACACAGACACAGCAAGGGAAACAACTAAATAAAAGTAAATAAAAGTGGAGTGGGTCCTGTATGATTGCAAACATGAGTACAGTTTCGAGATCAGCTTTTTATGTATTTTACCTTTATATGTGTCGACAAACATATCAATGAGCCCCCCCTCCTCAGAATCCTCCCTTGCAACTTTAATATTTTTATTAAAATGGTGTCTCAATTGTAAGTATCTGTAAAAGTCTGTTTTATTTAACCCGTAAGTTGAGATTGAGGTGGTTGAGGTGATTGAGATTTTACCGTATGCTGTAATACCCTTCCAAGTCCATTCTCTAAACACCCCATCCAAATGTGCTGGTGTGAAACCTGTATCATATCCTACCCACCTTAGTATTCGCATTTTCCTTTCTAAATTGTGTTTTTTTTACATTGTTTAGTCCATGTATTTAAGGGTACTTTGGTGCACTCATGCAATTTACACATATGTTTTTTTCTGTAGACTTATATCACCCAGTAAAGACTGTAGAGGTATATCCAATTGAGCAAGTTCCAAATCTTTCCATTTTGCTTCATATCTGTTATCACATAGTCTAACCCAATACTGAAGCTGTGCCGCATTGTAATAGTCCTCCAGGCT
>VUQR01017765.1:40417-68891 GCA_015108515.1 Hemichromis elongatus | reverse complement strand
GGATCCTTTAACGTACTTTTTCCACCTGGCATTACAGTTTTTGTGTACCCCAGCTTCATCTGTGCCCTGTGAGCGTGTATTTTCCAAAGCTGGGGAAATAGTGTCAAAAACACGTAATAGACTGAATGCAAAAACATTGGATAAACTTATTTTTCTGAATAAAAATTTGTATTAAACTCTGAGTCAATTACATTTAAATGGGTAATATTACATTTACAATACTTTCATTCTAATTTTCACTTAATGACATTCACAATATATTTTAAAGATGTCTACAATATTTGAAATGTAAAAGATATAAAATGATTCCATGGACAGTACAATACCTTATAGTGTATACAAGTATGACTAGGTCATTGAATTAGTGTCTGTTGCGAGTCTGAAGTAAGTTGCCTGCAATGATATTTAAGGTCCAGTAGGTGTCAGTATGGAGCAAAAACAGCAACACTGTGTCGACACAGTATCGATACAGTTTGGGGAATGTGCTGAAACGCTTCACGAGGCCTCATCTACCCATCATTAAGCAACAGTAACGCTAATCTAAACAAATACCTATTTTAGCACATACAAGTCGACCTTTACGAACTACAAATAAAATGTAGTTTTTTTAACAACTACTGCTATTTATGCTTTCTTAACACGTTCATCATGAAATATATACACTTATGGCGTTGCCTGAACAATGTTCCTAAGTGGACGGCTGTGGATAAGCCTCAGAGCATGACCGTATATCACTCCCCCTCTCAGAGCAACCAGGAAGAGCAGGTAAACAGGAAGTGAACCAATACAGGTGACCCATCAGGAAGTGAGGTTATTAGCATGTTTCCTTCAAAATAAAATCTTCCCATTTAACTTTTTTTTTAAACCTTTTTACTGTTCTTTATAACTTAAATACATACAAATGAATTCTTTTAAAGCAAACATTAAAGATAAATAACACAAATGCCTTCGATGCATCACAGTGTAGTTGGTAATGTATTAGGAGACATTTTGGTCTCAAAAATGTATATACTGTTATTTGAGGTACCTTCAACAGATCCCAGTATTACCTTGTAGAACTTTAGTCTAAGAGCACTGATCAGTCCTTACTGCTGCTGGTCCCTAACAAAATCAGAAATACAGATGCTGCTCAAAAAAAAGGATGAAATTATGTAATACAGCTTGGTGTCTTTGAAATCCTTTCCAGCAGCTTTTTTTATTTATTCCTATCATTTTTGCTCCTGCTGTGTTGTAACATGACTCTCTGTACTTTTATATTGGTGTTGAACCCTGACTGGCAATTTTGTAACAGCAACAGTCATTTTCTCTTCATTGATCCTCATGCTGTTTTGTCATATTATTTAAAGGAAGTAAATAAAAAGTGTTCAAAAACCAAATCCAAATCCAGCGCTGCCACTATATGTAAATTTTCCTTTGCCCATGTTTGCTCATCAATTACCACTGAATCGCAGTTTCTGATGAGTCATTTCGCCATGTCAGCAATGGAGACCCTGCAGTAGACTAGTGAAAGCTTGTATTTACAATCACATAGATAAACATTATTTAAATGGTTAAGGCAGGTAAAACATTGACTCATTAAAAGTAGTCCAGAAGCCCTTAGGATAGTCAAACAAACAAGGATCTGCTACTTTCAGATATAGGCTACAAGCAACTGAGGATTTTGCTTTTCTTTTTAACCTTAAAGGAAGACATTTCACTCACAGCAGGAGACCACCATGAAGTTTGAGAATGTTCTCGCTGATATTAACGGATTTGGAAGATTTCAGATAATGATCATTGTGTTCAACTTCATCGGCCGCTTTACTCTGCCTTGCCACTTCATGCTCAACAATTTCATTGCAGCTGTTCCCTCTCATCACTGTAACATCAGCTCTCTGGACGATGGACGTATTTTTATGAATTTATCCCAGACAGAGAGGCTTCTTGTTACTATTCCGGCTCAGCAGGATGGGTCTCTGAGCTCCTGTCAGATGTTCATGGAGCCTCAATATCACCTGCTGTTTAACACTTCCCACATCACTGGTGCGCCTACAGTGCCATGCCAGAACGGATGGGTGTACGATAACACTACTTTCAAGTCTACTCTGACCTCAGAGGTGATTCTTTTGTCCTTTTTTTCTCTATTATAAAGTAAATGAAAATGCATTTGTTCGCAAACAGCTAAATGTAGATTTTTTTTTATTTGTACAAGTGGGACTTGGTGTGTGATAGAAGAGGGAAAAACAAAGCAACTGCTACCATCTTCTTTGTTGGAGTAATGTTTGGAGCAATGTCTTTTGGCAGTCTGAGTGACAGGTATTACTGATTTAACTTTGGCACTGTTCCAGTTACTGAAAAAAAAGAAACAAATATTGAGGCTCTCTGATTTTTCTATAGGTATGGCAGAAGGATCATGCTGCTGGTCTCATATGTGTCTGGGATGGCGTTTGCTGTTGCAAGCGCCTTTTCTACTTCCTACGTGATGTTCACGGTGCTGAGGTTCCTCACTGGCTTCTGCATCACAGGCATCGTCATCGTTTCAGTAGTCCTCAGTAATAATTTGATTTCATCATCTAAACATATACTGTATCCTTTCTTATATCGTGTTCACTTCAAAAGCCACAGAGGGGAAAATTTATGAATATGTATTATTTCAAGGCCACGTTGACTGCGGTAAGCACGCTGAAGTTTTAATGAGCATGGGACACAATTTGTTCTTGCATTTTGATTAATTCATTGGGATATTTAAAATTAATAGTTTAATTAGTTTAATAATTGAAATTAATAGTAATCACCAAAAAAAAAAAAAAATTAAACTTTTCTTTTTTTAAAGGAGCTTTGCAGGATGGTATGATGGCAGGCAGTGTTTAGTCAGTATGCTTAGTAATGCCATGTAAAAAGAAAAAAGATCAAAACAAGCCACTGCAGATGCCTGCTCAGCTTCTGCTCCGGGGGGAAGACATGGAGAGAGCACACTGTATTGCAAATTTTTGCATAAAAAATAGAAACGTGTTCCCAAATTAGAATATTGGATTGCATTATAGGGGCTCCCAATCTCTTTTGGCTTGTGTGCACACAACATTTTTTCAGCACATGTAAAAGTTCTTTGAGTTATGTCCCCTCTAAGGCTGCTGGTAGATGTCATAATAAAGGCTTTCTTTAATTAAACTACTTAGAAATGAATTGACTGCTTGTTTATTTCAGGTGTGGAGTGGGTGGACATTGAACACAGAAGGATTGTGGGAGTGATCGACAGCTTATCCTGGACTTTTGGAAATATAGTGTTTTCACTTATTGCCTACTTTGTGACTGATTGGAGAAGACTGATTATCAGTGTTACGTCACCTTTAATCTTGGCCATCTTCACTTGGAGGTATGACTAACGCTAGTCATCAAACAGAGGCTCATGTCAGTGCTTTCAGCAGGAAGTCTGTGACTGGTTAACATCCAGCATCAATCTAGTCATCCATGAGTTGAAGGACAAACACAGATTAAAAACATTATACACACTGATCTAATAACATTATACTAATGTAGTAAAAGTAAAATTTTAAGCACCCCATTTTATGCCTTTTCCAACAAAGTTCAATTCTGGGAATGTGGAATTCAAAGAAAGTGATTTGAAGCAGTGTGATGACCACAGGGACACAGAACTGATGACTTTTGGCTGAACCATAATTCTTTAGTGTGTGATATTTAGATTCTGAATTTATGGTTTTATGGTATAATTATCATCCGTATGTGAACCATTGTCTGTTGTCATGGTTCTGTTATCTGTTTTATTAAAACCAGCTTCATTGGTCAACTATTAACACAAAATTTTCTGTCAAGCTTCTTCAAAGTCTTCACTACGTCTCCCAGTCTGAACAGATATGGATGCAATGTACAACTTATCAAAGTTGTACATTGCAAAGCTTCTCTCACCCCAACCGGTCGCAGCAGATGGCCGCCCCTCCCAGAGCCTGCTTCTGCTGGAGGGTTCTTCCTGTTAAAAGGGAGTTTTTCCTTCCCACTGTCGCCAAAGTGCTTGCTCATAGGGTGTCATATGATTGTTGGGGTTTCTCTGTATATACCATTGTACAATATAAAGCACCTTGAGGCGACTGTTGTTGTGATCTGGCACTATATAAATAAAATTGAATTGAATTGAAAGTGATTTTTTTTTATAGTCTAAGGAGTTCCTTAGACTACAATGACCTGGATGACTAAGAACCTTCACAGACAATAATATTAATATTTCCCCCCTAACATTAGGTGGATGCCAGAGTCGGCTAGGTGGCTGATTGCCAATGGAAAGCTGGAGCAAGCTCAGATGTATTTGAAAAACTGTGCCAACATAAATCGGGCAGAAGAGTCGATCCGCACACTTAAAACAGAGGTTTGTAAGCTCCAGACGATTAAGTCAAGGGTCCCAAGAATCCATCCAATCCAAGAATCATGGTGTTATTATAGGCACTATTAATACACAAAGAAGGTGAAAAAGAAACTAAAGAATAAAGTGTATGCTTAATTAAATATATTTGTAGATGTTGTTGTGTTCTTCACAGCATTGTTGCAAATAAAGGCTTGACCTCAAATTACTCTTCGAATTCTTTCAGACACTATCCACCATTGTTGCGACGGAGAAACGAGATCGAACCTACTCCTACCTCGACTTGATACGGACACCTGAGATGAGGAAACTGGCCCTTTGTACTGGTATATTATGGTATGTGTTCCGAGGGCTTTAAGCTCTATTGTATGTTGTGTATAAATTAAAAACCAACAGATTGTTCACTAATTTAACAAGCTGCTTCCTTCTCCGGCCCCAAGGTTCTGCGTTGCAACTACATTTTATGGAATCAGCTTCAAGATCACGGGTTTCGGGCTTAACATCTATCTCACCCACTTTACCTACGCGTTGATTGAACTTCCTGCCAAACTGTCAGTCCTCTACTTGCTGGAAAAGATAGGCAGGCGACGCACTATGGTGGGAACTATGCTGCTGGCTGCCATTTCTCTTGGAATCAATATTGTGATACCAAAAGGTAGGCACCCTGATCACCACAGGCTTGATCTAAGATTTCAGTTGTTTTAAAAAAGATTTTTCAAATAGAGACAGCAGTCACTATTAACTTAGGGAATGGTGGCAACATTGAATACTTTACACCTTTGAAATAAACTTTTTTTTGTTTTTTCCCCCCATTTTATTAGTTGGCATTATGAAAAACACCTAAGATAACACAGCCTGACATGCATAAAATTGTATTATTTCCCCAACAAGGTGATTCCCAAATCAGTGTAAAACTTGGCATATCTCAGCATGGTGTTAAAAGAAATTTGAAGAAATTGAACAAGTGGAGGACAAAAGAAGCACAAGAACAGAATGTCATGTCCTTAAGATATCCAAGACCTCGTACAGGACCTGAAAGATTTACATCATTCTACCGAAGCCTCATCCAAGATGCTCTTAGTGGAAGGGTGGATACCAAGAAGCCACTGTGCACCTAAAATCAGTAACATGCCTCATGAAGTGATGAATTAAAGAAAATAGAATATCCAAAGAAATGAGGGATGGCTCAATTATGTTGCATACTATTTTAAATGTTTTTTCCTTTTGTACCACTGTTTGCATTGTTAGACTAACACACACTCTTCGTTTGTGTTCAAACTTCATGGTAATCATGATTCTGATGTTCTTTGTAGAAATGTCAGTCGCCATGACTGTGGTAGCCATCATTGGAAAAGGGTTTTCTTCAGCATCCTTTGCTACTCTAGTGCTATACAGCTCTGAGCTGTACCCGACTGTAATAAGGTAACACTACACACCTAATTCCAATCTTTTGTTTTTGAATAAACTCTTTTCTGCACGGTCTTCTGTTTGATTAAGACGTGTTTTTATGCTTCCAGGCAGAATGGTATGGGTTACAACTCATTCGTGGCTCGGCTTGGCGTAGCTGTGGCTCCTATGATCCTCTTACTGGATGAGGTCTGGAAGGAGCTACCGCAGGTGGTCTTGTGCTTTGTGGCAGTACTCGGGGGAATAGTAGCAAGAATGCTTTCAGAGACCCGCAACAAGTGCCTGCCAGAGACCATAGAGGACATTGAACAGAAGCAGTAGTAAAGAATCACTGACATGAACTCATTCAGCTCAAGAGTTATTCTACTGCTAAAGTGCAGTCCATTCTGTGAATTCATGTGGAGTTTACTCAGGAAACTGCATAACTTTAAAGGATTTCATGTAACCAAATTAATTAAAAAAAATTATATATGTATACGTGTCTGTGTGTGTGTGTTTATATATATATATATATATATATATTTATTTATAGAGAGAGAGAGAGAGAGAGAGAGAGAGAGAGAGAGAGAGAAGGAGAGAGAAGGAGAGAGTGGGTGAGTCAAAGTCCAGCAAACCATTTAGAAATTCTGGGAAAATCCAATAAAGTCACGTTATGCATAAACACATAATGCTGCACTGAGGTTCCCGAGAAAGTAGATCTTTTTTTTTTTTTTAACAGCAGGCGCTGCTCAAGTACTGATTCACTTTACTTTAATAAAACAAAAGCATCTCGACAAAAGCATAAAAACCACAGATCAAACAGTCTTTGTGATAACAGACTTTACTAATTAATTTATACAGAGAAATGAAGTCAACGTTCATTGTTTTAAAGAAACAAAGCAAGCACAAACTTTTATGACTCAGCAGTCTCCTAAACGAAATTCAAGCACATCTAAATAACACGTTTGTTATTCTGTTTGAAAGTCGTTACAACCGGTTCTAACCACTGTTGTTGACATTTTATCTGACGTTACACGTAGTTACAGAATCAACATTAATGGGGGGCAAAGAAAATATTTTAAAAAAATAATCAAAAATTCAAATTTGAAACATTAAGATACAATGAGAGAAAGATCTAAAACTAAAGTAAGCAGTTGTTTTTCCAGGACACTTGTTGGCTGTTGTTCAGTACTGGGAATACTCTTTGCTCTCTAGTTTGGCAATGATTCGCTCCAGCTGTCGCTTAGCTTCACATTGTGGGAAGTTACTCATTTCGTAGTACTGAGGTGCAATCTTCACCAGCCTGTAACAGAGACAGGAGAACATGGGTGACCCCGCAACTCAGCTAACGCAACACATGTTAAAATAACAGCTTTTAGTGAGATCTTATTGTATGCACACATACCACTCTGGCTTGATGTCTGTGCAAGTGCGGATGTAGTTCTTGGTGGTGAGGACAAACTCGTTGTAGAGCACCCACTCTGGCTTGTGATCCAGGACCGTAGATGGGTGCAGTTGGACCACTTGGTTGTCTTTAACTGTGAGGTAATGGCCTGTGCGCTCCAAATGAGCCACCTGCAGGGAGGTTCAAAAGAAAAATTTAAAAAGGAAAATGATAAAATCCTTTTCTTGTTCAAAGAGAATACCAAGTCCAGTAACAGGCTGACAGCAATCTTCAGTTCACTGCCAGACAGGAACATTGACCACATTATCTGTATTATCTGGGCTGAAAAGATAAATCATTAGAAAACTGGGGTAACAGAATTATTTAGATTCCTTCTATATCTAAAGCAGCTTTCCCAATATGCACGTTTTTTGCTATAATGTGTCTCTGTTTATTGCTGCAAAGGTTTTAATAAAACTTGTGTGCGCCTGAGTCCAAACTGAACCAACAGACAATCCTCAAAGCATCCCAAAGCTCTTTCCTGTTCTCTGAATCTATTAGGTCTGCTGACCTGCATGAAGAAGCCGGTGCAGAGCGCCCGTCGGATGTTGATGTAGTAATCTCTGCTTGTGAACTCTGTGCTCCGACGAGGCAAGTTGAAGCGGTCCATGATCCTGGACAGCTGCTGCCGCACGTTGTCAGCAGACATCAACGAGCGGTAGTTGACAAAGTTGTCGTAGCACCACTGGTTAGACTCATGGTCTGGAAAAAGGCATGAGAGACATTCAAATGTCAGGTGCTAACTTGATCAATTAGATCATCAAAATGTAACCAATCTAAACAAAAATGTTTTTAGAAAAAAAATAGACAGTGTAATTGTAAAGGAACAGGGATTTATGACATGCTCTTTATCTTTAAAACACGTCTTGACAAGTGTAACAGCAGTATATAATATAATATTATATTACAAAAATATTCTCATTCTGATCACATAAAATGACATATAAAACATAAAAGAGTAGATATTTGATTGCACTGAAACGTGTTTTCAAGCCTAAATGTCTACAAATCATGTACTGAATTAGTCATGTTAAACAGAAAGGATGCATGAGGGTACAAAAATGTATATTCATGTCACCTCATTGGCTCAGTAGGTTATACTTTTGCCTCTTGCAACGTAACACATAATATCGTAACATCATTTATCTGTTCCCAGAAACATTCAGTCACATCCCTGAAGCTTTGCAATAAACTGCCTGAGGAAATCAGGTTGGCAGAGTCAGTGCTCTCTTTGAAATCTCTGCTCATGTTGGTTATCCAGAAGCCACCTGTGACTTTCTGTCTATTTCTCTGTACGAATGCTACCATGTCATACAACATTCAACCATTCTACTACTTCATTATAAAGACATCCCTTTCTCCAGCATGTTTTCTTTAGCTTTTTAAGGCCATATACTGTGTTTTGATCAAAGCATGTTTGTATAAAAAAACAAATTAATGCAGGTTTAACTTCATGGTGCAGAAAACCAAATAAAACATGGACTGATTCTCACTTTGTTTGAAGGCATGATAGACGTTGAGCAGCGTCAAGTGGTCTCCGTCAATGTGAGCAAACCTCATCTTGGACTCGTCTGCTGCCTTCTTAGCCTCCGTAGGACGGACAAAACACTGTGGGACTAAACAAGGTTGGTATGGGCCCCAACAAAGCCGCCCATAGGGATGAGTCAAACATTCACAGAAAAATGCAGCAAAGCCTATGATGCTAGGGCACTCGACACTGCTTGGGACAGGGCAGGACCACAAGCTCTATAAGAGGGAGCTGCAGTCTTTTCTCATGGTCATTCCCAACTGTAATGGTTACTAGCTCGTAGAGAGGGATCATTTAACCACATCTGTAAAACAAGAGTTTTCACACAACTGCAGAGTGTTAGGGACACCAACAAAGTTGAACCTTTCCAAAACTCAGAGATCGTACTTTAGCTACATGTTAGGCCTTTTAGTAGGTGGAAGACAGAAACACATCTAAGCTTCATGTAACTCTACAGTACAACATTAATTTTAAAAGTGTTACTTCAAAAAAGAAAATTCAATAAATTGGAAAAACTTCCAAGTGGTGCCTGCCCTATCCACTTTCTTTAATGGTGAAACACTAATGAAAAACTCCTTTTCTATTAACGAAAATGCAAAAAAAAAAATTGCAAAAAAACCAAAACAAAAACCTGAGATTTAAAGTTAAGACTTAATATATGAGCTTATATTAAGCTACAATGCCTTTGGCCAAAAAAACAAAACAAAAACAAAACAAACACCCTGATGAATATATGATTCAATATAAATGACTAATACTGGCATGAAACGTGTCATATCTGTATTGACAAAAATCTGAAATATCAGCCTGTTCAGTTGTCATAATCCACTCCAAACAATCTGCACTTGTTTTCTGAGAACTTTGTAAAGATTAACTCCGCACTTAGTTGTTAAATCTTTAAAAGAGGCATAAGTGTGCAGATTTGTACCCACAGATCTCTCTATTTTTATGTCTCTACAAGAGCAGCTTTGCACGAGTCAGTTTATTATTCGTTCTTTTCCCCTCAATTCTGATGGGGTGCTAATGTCCTCACAGCCAGGGCTGCCTGGCTTAGATATTCATATTAGGGTTATCTGCTCTCACTGACATCAAACAGAGCCAGTAGAAGGGGGGGAAAAACCTCTGAAATCAAGAGGAAATCATTAAGAGCAGTCTGAAGTTTGAGATTTGCTCACGCAAATGTGGACCTCTGCTTTTAAAAATTCAGCCTACTCAATATGAGCATCCCCCAGTTTAACAGTACATTTCATAGATGAGACAGTATAAGGAAAAGGTAACAGCACCCCTTAGTGGGCCCCATGGGATATTCTGTGTTTTAAGTGGGTCGCAGAACTCTTGACTTTGGGAATGGCTGATTCAGAGGAGTAGAAAATGTGCACAAACTGGATGTAAATTGGGATCATTTTTAACTACCTGTAATCAGAAGTGTTAACCCAAAGAGACTTGGCCTACAACAGGCAAGTAAGATGTCAGCCCAGTCCTGGGCATTACCTGACAGCATGGCAGTAATGGAAAGGATCTCGTTGGAGCAGTTAAACTCGCAGCTCGCAATGACCATCTTTGCCAGTTGGGGGTCGAGAGGAAATTCTGCCATCATGGAGCCCAGCTCTGTCAGGTCACCATCATCATTGAGAGCTGCCAGGTAGTTCAACAGCTCAAGGGCCCTCATCAACGTCTCAGGAGCTGCATGGAGGAGAGGCAGTGAAGTCAGCTAGCCATGGCTAACTAGCATAAAAAGGCCATTTACAGTTCAAAATAAGACCGCAGACTGACTTACCTGGTGGATCCATGAAGTCAAAGTGAACGAGGTCATCAATACCCAGCTTTTTCAGCTGAAGCACTACTGATCCCAAGTTTGAGCGAAGAATCTCAGGGTATGTGTTATCCTAAAAAGGGATGATAATAAAGTCAAATATAATGGATGTTGTTTTCCTGAAGAAGAAGCAAGCAGCACAAAGATTAACAACATGCGGTGAAGTGAGGGGATATGAGGGACTAACAATGGGAGAGCTCTTAGCATAATGTCTGAAAGGCTTTGTCAGACAACATGAGCAACTTATATACAAGGGCAAACTGTGAAAGACATAACACTGAATTTAACAGCAGATTGTTCACTTAATGGGAAGCAAAGTGTGTGCTTGAATAGTGATCATTCAAGCAATCTGCGTGATCTACAAATGATCATGACTGTGAAGTGACTACTACAGTATTTACACTGTATAAAATCTTACTTCTTCAGACTACTGCATCCATGTGAAGGCAGCAGTCTGATGGCATGCAAACTTTACTACAATGTACCTTTAATTCAGTATTACAGGAATCAGGCTAGTCCAGCATAACCTGGTATTCTGTTGTATGTGAGAGATATCAGATTACAGTGACCCATCTGTACATTTACAGGGTTTCCATTTGGAATGCACAAAGATTAAATTTTACAGTAAATTTAGACCAGAGTAGGAGCTGAAACAGCTGATTGATGACATCATATAAAGGGCTTTACCAGCATTAAAACACAACTGTTTACTGTAACTTTATTTCTACCCTCAGCTGAGTTAAGAGTTCTGATGGTCTTCTTTCATTGGCTGAGCTGTTGTCATCTTGCACCGCCATTTCTGTGCCTTTCTGTGTAACTTCTAAACCAAACTTTCTTACACTTTTGAAAATGTCCACACAATCTCTATGTCCCAGGCCCTTCCATTTGCACTATGACATACTGGCGTACTATGACGTCCTTCAGTTTGTTATGCCTTTATCCAAAACTCAAAAAAAAAATCACAATCATTTACCTGCATCTCTGTTTTGTAAGCCTTCTCTGTGTAGAGACGGAAACATTTCCCCGGACGTGTTCTTCCAGCTCGTCCTGCCCTCTGCTGGGCGGAAGCTTTACTGATGGCTGTGACGAGCAGAGACTCCACTCGGATTCGAGGATTGTACACCTAGACACATGTGGCAAAGCATGTTTAGGTAAAACAGCTCTCATGGCTAGTCATAAAACTGTGCAATCAGTCAATTTTGGTTTACCTTTTGCTTGGCAAATCCAGGGTCAATAACAAACACCACGCCATCAATTGTTAGAGAAGTCTCAGCAATGTTTGTCGATACCACAACCTGAGGGAAAAAGCAAAACGATGTAAAATATTTTAAACGTTATAAGTGACATTCCCTTATATTACAGGATTCCTGCTGCACAAAAATCATCCATTATATTGAGGCCACAAAACAGTATTGAAGCTTTTACTTTGCCATGTGTATTTTTTAAAGACATAAGCTGCAACCTCCAAAGGTTTGAACCTTTGAAGATTTACTTACCTGGATGATTGAGAATACATAAGTTGCAACTTTAACCTGGCTGTGTCTTATCAATTTACTGTTACATTTTTGGAATTATAATACTAATATAAATTTAAAAAATGATCTTCTGTTATACGTTATCCTTGGTCTGATCTACCGTGCATTAACAGAACTCATTTTCTTTTCTTTCCATTTGTAATACATACAGAGTTACATTTCTGTCCCAGAATCAGACTTCAGGAATACTTTTGTGCCCCCTAGTGTCAGCCCCAACTATGGCATGAAACTGCAACAATTTAAAACTGATGCACAAATTGAATGTTATTGGTCATCATTATTCTTCACTAGCCTTAAAAACCATCTTCAAATGTAATAAATTCAGCAAATTTACAGGAAATGCATTTTAAGACCTTAATCTCCTCGACTTTATTTCAAACTTGTACCTTTCTTCCTATTGCACCATTTGGCTTCCTTGGAGGAGGCGGCTCAAAGATCCTTTGTTGCTGCTGTGGAGGCAAGGTGGAATACAGTGGAATGATTTTGATGTCTCCAACCTCAGGACCCAGGTCATCTACCTCGCGTTTGATCCGTTTGCACGCCTCATCAATTTCCTGAAAGAAAACAAAAGAAAAAAAGTATTATAACTTTGCATTTTGAATCAGTGGAGGGTGTGCTGCTTCAAACTGATGTCTGCTGGAACTGTAACCCGAGTATTATGAGCTTTACCTCTTGACCGGTGAGGAAGAGAAGACAATCACCTTCATCTTCCTCACACATATGAATCTGGATGACAGTGCGGATTGCCGCCTCAAGGTAGTCCCGCTCTGGCTCCGGAGTGTAAAAGATCTCAACAGGATGTGTACGTCCAGGAATCGTCAGAAGAGGACAGCTGTCGAAGTACACCTGGAACTTCCCAGCATCTAGTGTGGCACTCATGACAATCACCTGCACACAAAGTTTGTATATGAGTATATAAAATACTTAAATCTTGAATATATGTGCAATGGTAACATCTCTGTATGACATTAGTTGCATAGCACTCTTACTGTTATTACATAGTAACAAAAGATGGTGCTTTTATGAAAATTCGTATGTATGCAATCATCCTTCTCTATACATTAAATACCCCACCTGTGGCACAGTTCTCTTCTGTCATTCACATGACTTCAAATCACACCGGAAACCCCCAGAAGTAGAGGTTTTAGTCTACCCATTTTTTTTTGTTTGTTTTGTTTTTTTAAATTGACTACATTTTTCACACTATCCAAATTTCTGACTTCCTGCATCATCCGGTCTTTGTCCTTGGTTGACATTCTAACCAGTGTGTTTAGTGGCCGTTTACAATTTCTGAGGATAACTATAGTGATAACAAATTACAACAATGGAAAGCATCAAAAGCCACTTCCAGTACATAATGCCTAATTTCAAAAGGCTAATGACCATTCACATGGTGAATTTAGTGATATTTCCTACTGAGCTGTCCATTTCTGTTTTTAGTTTCATGTATTCCTACTGATGCATGAATGGCTTAACAAATCCTGCTACTCTTTGCATTTCCAACTTTACAACTGGAACATGCTCAACTTGTGAGTGGCATCACTCCCAACTTCAACATCCAACTCCTGAAGCAACTAGAAAAAAGCATAATTCATCTGGCACACCTGCTTTTGCTTTCCTTACACTTTTTTTAATACTCTGTGTAGAAATTAATTTATGTTTTTAAATAAGCTACGTGTTTTTTTTTCTTTTAGGATGCACCTATTTTTAAAGACACAGACACATAAAAATTATATCCCTCTTAAGTGAAAATACCTTCAGATCTGATCTCTGACGAACCACTTCTTTCAGTACTCCCATCAGGATGTCTGTGGCCAGAGTTCTCTCGTGTGCCTCGTCCAGAATGATCACACCATACCGCTCCAGCAGTGGGTCATTCATGGCCTCTCTTAACAACATACCGTCTGTCATGTACCTGAAGAAACAACAATGCTTTGTTAGGCTGGGCTGCTCTGTGCCAATGAAAAGCTGATTCTCTGCATCAAACTATTGCATTCACTCAGAGCATCACTTACTTTAATATAGTCTTGGCGGAGCTACAATCCTCGAATCGAATGGAGTAGCCAACTTCCTGTCCAAGCATGACATCCATTTCGTCCGCCACTCTCTGAGCCACACTCATGGCTGCTACTCTCCTGGGCTGAGTACAGGCTACTGCCCGCTTAGGACCAGGCAAGCCTCGAACCATATCCACACACCACTGAGGAATCTGCAGATTGAATCAATGGTTGCAGAGAATCTAATAAAAGCAATTCAAGAGCATATCTTTTTTTTCCTTTTTAAATTACATGCATTTACACTGTGCCATCACACTGTTGGCTTCTTTCAGCAAGGAAAACACAAGTTTACTGACACAAAAGAGATCCCCCCAATCTACTTGACTTCATACCTGCGTTGTCTTGCCAGAGCCAGTCTCTCCAACAAGCACAAAGCTCTGATGACGTGTAATGATGTCAGTGAAGCTTTCCTTGTACTCCCACACTGGAAGCTGTAGCCTCTTCTTCAGGATCTCATAGTAGCGTGGAGTATGGGGCAGGTTGGTGAATGGGTTGATCTGCTGGTGTAGGACCATTTGCTTGAGGGGTGGTAAGCCTGGAGCAGCAGGTGTGCTGTTAGCTGGGGCACTAGATGGCTTTGGTTCTCTGTCCCGGTCTCTGTCCCTGTCACGGTCTCTGTCTCGGTCCCTGTCCCTGGGACGATCCTCGCGGTCTCTGTCACGGTCCCGGTCTCTCCTGTCAACATTAGAACAGCACATCATTGTCACCTAGCTGGTCTCTAATAGTAAAAGAAAAAAAAAATCAGGCTACACTTTGCCATCTCAGGCCAATGAGAGTAAAGACGAGACAGTTTCCCACGTTTTTTTATATTCAAGCACACTTGATGCGTTCAAGATGTTTAAACTCTGTACCGAGCTTGTAGCAAGATGTCTCACCACCTTCATTGACAGGCACTTTGTGGCAACCTATTGCACATTTATTTGCCATAGTGAATTATCTACTTCCATTTCTGATAGCATACCCGGTCCTTTGTATCCTCCTCTATCACATGTCCTCCTTCACTACATCCATGACCTTGTCTGGGGTCTTCCTCATTTCCTCCTGCTTGGCAGCAACATCCTGAAAATCATTTGTGCAATATATCTACTATCCCTCCTCTGTCTGCCTCTCTAACTTTGTCTCCAAACTACTTAACCTGAGCTTTCCCTCTCATGCACTGCCTATTCTGGTCACTCCTAATAAAAAACCTAACATCACCAGCTCAGCCACCTACCTTTCTGTCAGTGCCCCCATTACCAAATCAGAGTCATAGCGGCACACACTACTGTCTCATAAACCTCCCCTATCACTCTTGCTGCTATCCTTCTGTCACACACCACCCCTGACACTGGTCTCCACTCACACCACTCTACTTGCACTCTCTTCTTCGATTTCTATTCCTCAGTTCATTGCTATTTAAACTCATCCATCTTCACCATCTCTACTCCTTGTAACTCCACCTTTACACTTGTCTCCCTCTCATTTACACATACACAAGTATTCTGTCTTAGTTCTACTGACTTTCATTCTTTTTCTCTCATGACTCTCCTCCACCTGCTCTTTCTGCAGATTGGTCGTCTACTATGATAGTCCACAGAGGATCCTGCCTGAAGTCGTCTGTCAGTCTGTCGATCACCATCACAAACAAGCAGGGGTTCAGAACGGATCCCTGCTGTAATCCCACGCCCACCTTGAACTCATCTATCACTCCTTTCACATTCCTCACCAGTGTCCTCATACTTAAGATCTTGTGTTGTGCTATTTTAAAGTTATAAAATGAACCTGACAGCAGTGTGTTTAAATTATGATCTTATAGCGGTGCCACTTCTAAACCACCTGACATTTACTTTTGCGTTTAGCCAGATACTGACATATCTGCAGTTAGACAGTGGGTGCACACTGTCAGTTTAATAAGCACACCCAGTTACAGGAAATGTCACATCAAATACTTTTAATGCTTCAAAGATTATATTTTTTTATTCTTTAACAAATTGCAAATAATAAAACATACCTTTTTGCAATCTGTCAATATTTAGCGTACTTTGACTATTTCAATCTACCAATAAATCTCAATGAAATCCAGCATACTTAAAGAGATTGCCACAATTCATACCATGATTGTATGTCTGTTGTGGAGGTTTTCACTGAGATAAACATACAGGAGCACAACGTAAAAGAAACACGCGAGTGCTAAGAGCCGCTAAAGTTTCTGCTAGCTTGCACGGCGCCAAGGATAATTTTAGTTAGCAGCTAATATTGTACAATATTAGGTGGCTATTTTAAGAACGAAATCACAGTCTTATAAATTGAAGCCACGTCTGGTTAGCACAATCGACCCGACTTAGATAAGCGGCTATGTTAACGTTAGCCAAACACACGTGCCGCCGCTCCGATGACGGTAACGCAGATGTTTCGTTTGTTAGCCCAACGTCTACAGTAGCTTTAACTCAAAGCAGCTTTGAGTTAGAGCACGTATGAGTTCGCACTCCACTATCATTCAGGTGCTATCAAGAAACAGCGACTAAAGCAGAGCTACAGCATGAGCAGCTTAGGTTACATTTTCTCCGCTCCTGTCTTCCATCCATGGTGACCGAGAGCGGCAGCTAGCAGTTAGCTTGTACCCGACTAGTTTGAGAGCATAACTGTGGGACTTCACTCACCCGTCGGACCTCTTCTTATTGGAGGAATAGTCATCACCCAAATCCAAACGATGTCTTTTTGACATCTTAAATGTAAAATGTGGCTTTTCGTGAAACAATTAACGCGGGCACAGTTCTACCCGGCAGGTTAGATTTCCTGATTCCTGTGCTGCAAGTTCTCCGACCGGAGTGTTTTCTTCTTTTCATATTTGTGTAACAGATTTCAGCAAGCGCCACCTGCTGCTGTGGAGGAATTATGGCCGACTCAGCTTTGCAACAGTGCTTCTTTTCATTGAGGTGTGCATTCATTGGTCCATGCACAGCTCTCGTAACGGCCCCACCTCACCGGTCATTGCAACACTATGATTCTTTTCTTTTTCAGACACTCTGCTGTATATTTGCAGGTCTCCTTTGCTTCATTGTCCTGTTGACCAATGTTTTTGGCAAAGATGGATTCACGTTTGACTCTAGAATACTTTGGTATACAGAGGACTTTATGGTCAATGACTGCAAGATGTCCAGGCCCCGTGTCTGTAAAACTAGCGCAAATCATCATGTTTTTGCTGATATGATTTGTATGGTTTTCACCAAAATGTGGCACTTTGCATTGCTTCCAAACATGATCAAAGTTGAGATGTTCCAAAGGACATTGCTCTACGGGAGTTGGGGTTTGTTCAACCTAGGCTATGCTGTCGTGTTTTTCCTGGAAAGAAGACGCGCTGTCCTTGACACCCTTCCAAACAAGTCATACATGTTGAGGCTTTTTCCTATTTTTACTACCATGACTTTAAGATAAGCTATTTATTTTTCAGGATACATACATTGTTACTTCTTCGAGCCACTTGATATTATTTTTGCACTATCTTATTGTATATTATTTTACGCTAGCATTATTATTGTATATATTGTATTTCTTATTTCTTATATCGTATGAATATCTTATTCCTCTGTTCCTCTGTCTCTCTTACTGCACTGAGCATGTGTATGACAAAAGAATTTCCCTCGGGATAAATAAAGTTCTTCTGATCTTATCTTAAACATTTAACATGCTAACTGCTCTTTTTTATTTATGTTTATTTTTTTTTAAATACAGTTCTGAAATTATGTATAAATTTGCTTGGACGTCCACTCATGGGAGGACTGCGGCAGCTGAATGCTCCAGACCAACAAGTTGGCCAAAATATCTGCTTTTATGGAGGTGCTCACACTATCTGACGATTGACCATCAAGTGTCTTTGATTAGGAACACCTAGCTGCTACTTCCCCTCTTAATTCCTGAGGGATCAGAAATGGATGCACCTAGTTTTTGATAGGAGTCATTTCTTTTACACGTGACTACATTTATGTTAAATAATAATGGGAACAAATGGGAAACATACAATATCAGGCTGACCCCACGTTTGCGCCCCCTCCCATATCATGGACAAACGTGGTTTGAGAACGTGGTATATTGAGGGTTAAAGTTTCTATGAATCGAGCTTAAACCGACGTGATTATGCTCTTATCACGCAAAGCATCCTCCGTTTGTATCCGTCCGATATCACGTGAGAACAACAACAACAACAACAAAATAACAATAAATTAACCTATTTCCGAATTATTTTTGCTTATTGTTCTGAAATCAGAGATATTTTTTGTTAGTTTTAACTGCCGGGTTGAATATTTTCAGGTTTACTCATCAAATGATCAAAGGACGTGTCAAGGCCCTTGCTCCACCCTCGCCAAACAGCAACGCCCACCCGTTCACAAGAGTTTATACAACATTGTTTGGAAACGCTTTGCATCCTCGCCCTGCAGCGCTCGGCTTGTGAAAACCGTTACTTTAATTTACAACCTTTTCTGCGCCTTTTACAGGTGACCATGCACCGATACGCGTAAGTGGACTTTGTTTAGCACTATGTACTCAACTTTATTTGCATTCTTGCGACATTTAGTCTGTCTAGTTAACCGGTTGTACTTTTGGGCGATGTTGTGTGCGCCTAAAACATCGTCAGAAACCATTAACTGCGATGTTTTTGTGTGCTACTTTGTCCTCAGACTTGGAAAAACTGAAGTTTTACATCAAAAATTAAAGTACACCCTATAGATGGAGATGAAGATTGTAAATAGAAATTATATAAATTTTTCTTTGATATAAGAGATCCTCGTTTAAGCCCTGTGTAGAGTTGAGCTTCAGCAGTTACATAACATGTCAGTGATAATAATTACAGCTTCCCCGGTGTGGATTGTTATTAATAACAATACTTCTTAATGTACTGCTGTATTGTGAAATGCAATAGCAGAGCTTTTTTTCTTTCTTTTACCAAGATCTAAATATTGCTTTTATTGGTCTATAGACACTCATTGTCCTTCATGCCATAGGGGTCTTGTCCTAATATTTTTTTAATATCTTACAGGTCATCGGGTATATTGGAAGCTGCTTTGTTGGTTTTGCTGGCAGGCTGTCAACAATGTGTCTTAGCATACAGCGAACTGTTGGCTCCAGAGGTCTTGCAGCACAATGGCACCCTGTATGCAGTCTGCAAGGTGAGACCCAGCACCTCTCTCCCAGACGACCTGCCTAAAGTGTACGGCCATGTGTTGTTCAAGCAGGATCATCCTCAGGAGAAAGTCAAGGTCTTTCTCAGGTTCAGTGGTTTCCCCAGAGACGGCAGTCCGGAGCCCAGAGCAGTGCACATCCATCAGTATGGAGACCTGAGCCGGGGATGTGACTCCACCAGCGGCCACTACAATCCATATGGTGTAAATCATCCTAACCACCCTGGAGACTTTGGAAACTTTGAACCCCAGCAAGGGAAGATTATGACAATGGTAGAATCTGATGCAACACTGTTCGGAAGCCTGTCTGTGTTTGGGAGAGCAGTGGTGATTCATGAAAAGATAGACGACTTAGGGCGTGGTGGAGACGCTGGGAGCCTGCTGCATGGAAACGCAGGCCGAAGGCTCGCCTGCTGCATTATTGGGGTTTCGTCCCCCAATCTCTGGAATATGAACTTTAAGCAGTACTCCAGGCTGCTGAGGAGGAATTAACCCTACAGTAGTGTGCTATGCTCTACTTCCAGTTTGACACCAAGAAAAATATAACGAGTTGGTTCAAACCACATCCTGCGATAATGCATAACAGCTTCTTAGAAGTATTAGAAACATGCTTTAATAATTGGTCAAGAGTTTTCTTACTACAAATTAACGTAGTTATGGTGTTCAATATTAGTGATGATACAACTGGTTGGTCGTAGTATCAAGAAACTAAATGTTTGATTGGACTACTTTTTCTCTCGCTCCATTATGAGAAAGTTGTGACCAAACGTATTGAAATAAAATTCAGTACCATCCGCCTCAGCTGTGCTCTCTTTGATGCTTTAAGTTAGCTAGTCGTAGCTGTGGTCTTGTGTAAAATAAATAAATACAGAATACATAAAAAATACATACAAATACAAATGTTTTTAAAGTCAAACCAAAAAGTAATTTACACAAATTCTCTGATTTAAAAAAAAATAAGATCAAGATATCAGTGTGTTATATTTCAGGAAGAGCTTCATGAAATGACTTGTAATTATCAAATCTCTGTCAATAAATGAAGTCGGATCAAAGAAACAACTGAGATCGTCTTTATTTACTCAGTAGCATGCCGTCATATAGCATTTAACACATATTTGAATTAATAAAAGGAATGAAATCATTGTTTCCAACATATAAGTAACAAATGTTAATAAACATAAAAAAAACCAAATGAACATGAAATAAAAGAAAGCCATTATATTAAATAAACTCGACAGACTGACATCACATGAAATACAATGTCCTGTTTGAAAAGGAGTAAAGGAAGAAAATGCTTCTTAATTCCTACCTCCTGTTTAACTAATTTATTTCTGTTTTTGGTTATAGAGCATAATATATCCATGTATCTATAAATAAATACACCTATACACCAATCTCAAAATATTTTTATATCTTTATGTGCAGCAAAACCATCATATCACCCCACTGTGTTCAACCCAAATATCCACTCAGTTTAATATTTAACATTCTGCTTTCATTTACTGCTTTATAAGTGCTTTTTTCATGTATAATTTCTTAAAACTGATTTATATTTGTGCATATTTTCAGAACCCTTCTCCATATTTTTCCACAAATTCACTGCACAGGTTAATTTGAACAAGCTCTGCTTTGTCCATGGTTCTTTTTTTTAATTTTTTTTTAGCTCTCTTATCAGATCATAATCCCATTTTTTATTATACTTTCTGGTAACATATTGCTTGTTCTGTACATTATCTGACCATTTCATAATATTTGATGTGATAAAATTAAGCACCGCTAGAACATGTAGTCTCTGAACGTTACCCATATGAGTTAGCTTTTACATTGTTGACATATCACATCATCATACGGTCTCATGAACTCGTAGTGTTGTCGTATGCGGCTTTGCTACACGGCTGATTATTTGCAGCGAATGTTAAGTAAAGCATAAGGTCGCTTTTGTGCTCGTTCACGTAGGGCACGTCGTGTTCAGAAAAAGCGTACTGTACTTCCTGTCATCGTTGTCTACGGTAAATGCTTTTATCCTCATGACTGAATTAAATTATGCCAAGGCTGAATTCTTGAGAGTAAAGAGCCGGTTCATGACCCAACAAAGGTCATTATAGAGGTCGTCATTAACTCCCATTTATTATGTGATTCAATCAGCAAAAGCATCCCTACACCTGAAGCAGACAACTCTGTAAATGTTACCTTCAAAAGCAGAAAAAACCTTCAAGTATAACACCTATTCAGCACAGATGCATGCATATTTTTTTTGCTACTTGTCTACGTGTCACCATTGATTCATTCACACTCATCTGAAATCCATTATGCTGTGTTCCAAAGATTAGTTTATTAGTTTTTTAAATTTTTGAATTATTCACAAAAATAATTAAAGAGCATTGTGGATTTTGTAAATGCTTTAATTAGTTTTGTCTTTTTCTTAATGCTGTGTGACCTCACACCTCCTAACTACTGCAAACATCCTCGATAGTCAGGTTGTCCTCCTGCTGCTCTTCGGAGGCTGTAGTAGACACAGTAGTAGATGATGTAGCGTTACTATTTTTCTCTATTACAATACACTCAGTTTCAACACTTCCCTCCCCTACAGTGCATTCATCTGTCTCCTCCTCTCCTCCAGCTGTTGGGACTGAGTTCTCTGAGAGTTCTGGTCTGTTCAAGTATTTTACATCAGCACTGGAGTCACTCAGACCCTCCTCCTCTGTTGTGAAACTGGTAAAAACCGCAGTGCTTTGTGATTGGCCACCTTCCTGGCACTCCCCACTAGCTTGCATTTCTGTTCGAGGCCCTAAGGACTCTTGCTCGTCCAAATGTGGCGAGGAGTTTTGGTGGGAGGCCTCTACACAGGACGATGGTGTTGGTGCGTCATCTTGAAAATCTAATGCTGCTGGTGTTACACCGTCTTCTGGAGAGCTCCCGTGCTCAGCTGGTTTGTTTTCTAACCTCTTGTGACCTTTAAGAACAAATCAGAAAAATAACATTAATGAAGGACAGCTCCTAGTTTGGCTGCTGTTGACCATTAGAGGGAAAATTTCACTGAATAATCACCGTTCTGTCCCAGGGAATCAGACGAACCAGTTGAATCAACTTGCTGTGTGTTCAGGATGATGGCGTCTCTTCCCCCTGTTATCACAAAACAGTATGTGTTCAGAAAAGTGGTTTACATAAACAGCTACTTAAAAAATGTTGGATTAGATAGCGACAAGCAGTGTTGGTAGATATGAGGAGAAGGTTAAGTTGTAGAGTTTATGACGTAGATGACATTGTTATTGGAGAAACATACTTCCGCATATTCCCAGAGAGACATTATAAGTCAGGCCTCCAGGTAACAAGAAGCAAAAGGGCAGAAAAAGGAAGAGGAATTATTGTAAAAACAGTGTTCTTAGCACAGGTTAGAGTGATATGCACGTGTCTCAGTATATTGACACTATTATATTAACCTGGAAGGCTCCATAATCCAGACATCTCCAGTGTTTTTAGTTTCTTCTCCAGCTCGGCCACTCGATTTCCAAGAATCCTAATGGGGAAAAAAGGATATTTGAGTCGACCCATCATTACATCAAAAAGGGAATCAGCTAAAAACCTACAGCTGGGGTCTCAAATAAAAGGCCCAGGGGGCGGAATCAGCCTGGCAAAGACTTAGTTTGAAGCTTTGGAAAATGTGAAGGAGAGCATTTACATTTTGGACTTGTAACTTCATTTTCATAAGTTTTGCAGGCTTTACTACAAATAAATACCTACTCCATGGCCATTTATACTAAACCAAGGTAAAAAAACAAAACAAAGTTTTATGTGACTTAACAATGTTCTATTTTTTAAATTACAGGACAGTGTGAGCAACGGCACACCAGAGCCTTTTCTATAATTTTACACATTTTTTTCCTTACAATTTAAGCCCATGCTGAAAGATATATTTTATTTACTACAGGAGCATTTCTTTATAATGCAGTTTACCCCCCCCTGATCTACAGAGCACATAATAAGAGTGCGAATGAAGTCTGAATTTTAGTACTTGTTGATTTGGCGCTGGTGCTGAATCACCATGTTTTTCTCGTGGATCGTTTCCAGCAGAGCTGTGGCGAGAGATTTGAGGTCTGAGATGGACTGAGGAGTCACCGGCAAACTGCAGCCGTTTTCTTCAGACAGCAGCAGTTCTTTCACTGCAAGCACGCCACGAGCCACAGTTAAAAGAAACGGCAGTCATCACTTTCCATGAGACACTGAATCAAACTGAACTCGCACATTTAAAGAGCAATATGTGCATAATAGAAAGTGTAGATGTTTGAAGTAGCATGGTTCCTCTGACCTTGTTTAGCAGAAAGCACCCCAGTCAGAGCACTGCTGTTGGGCTTTCCACTGATTTTAGAGGTCTTCCTACACTCCAGAGCACTCTGACATCCGCAGGACACAGTTTGGAGAAAAGAAAGTTGTTTTTTTAAATAGTAAACATACAATAAATATATATGAAATTGGAGAACAAAATGCAACTACCTTGTACTTCACCAGATTTGTCTTGAGCAAGTTCACCTCTTCTTGAAGTTGATTAAGTCGCTCATGCAAATACCTGGAACGTTGGAAACCACAAATGCAGTTCAGTTTAACCTGTTTTAACAGTAGAGGAGAATTTTAACTGCAACTCAGTAAATTTTCATCTAAATTCAGTATATATAGATCAGGCACAGCATTAGGACCCCATTTGTCCCTGGACTCTCTAGGCATGAACTCCATTATATGTCCAGCACATCCCATAGATGCTCGACTGGATTGAGATCGTTGGAATATGGAGACCAAGTCAACACCTCAAACTTGTTGTCATGATCCTCAAACCACTCCTGGACCATTTTGCTTTGAGTCATGGTGCATTATCCTGCTGAAATAGGCCACAGCCTTCAAGGAATACTGCTCCCATGAAAGGGTTTACATGATCTGCATCAATGCTTAGGTAGGCGGTACGTGTCGACTGCATACTGCATCCTGACGCCAGGTGTTCCCCAGGTAAGCGATGCCCATACTGTACCACCTGGCCAAAAACGGGATTCATCAGACCAGGTTACCGTCTTCCATTGCTCCTTGTAGTGAACGGGGGTCAAAATGGGCACCCTGACTGGTCTGCAGCTATTATCAGACCCGGCAAGACATTTTTTATCAATTTGAGCTACAGTAGCTCATCTGCTGGCTCGGACCACACGGGCCTTTGTTTCCCACGTGTATCTTGGTCGCCACAACCCTATCAAAGGGTTCATCTCTGTTCCTTCCTTTGACCACTTTTGATAGATACTGACCACTGCAGACCAGGAACACCCACAAGATCTGCAGTTTAGGAGATGTTCTGCACGCAGTCATTTACCGATAACAATTTGGCCCTCATCAAACGATATGCTTGCGTATTTTTCCTGTTTCCAACACATGAACTCTATGGACAAAGTGTTCACTTGCTTCCTAAGATGTCCCACTCTCTCACAGGTACCATGATGAAGAGATAATTAATCTTGTTCACTTGATCCATCAGTGGTTATAACGTAATGTCTGATCAGTGCATGCGACTATATACTGTAAAGTAAGACAGCACGTCTTAAGACGTGAAAATCTCTGAAATTGTTACAGATATTTCAGTAATCTCAACAGCCAATCAAAGAGGTACAACTTAAAACGATCTTTTGAAAAGAGCAACAAACCTGTTCTCCATGCAGAGCGCGTCGATGTCTAAGATCCGGATATCACCATTCCCTACTATGTGGTTCATCTCCACATTGAGACGATGAGCCTTCTGTTGAAACACGTCCCGCTCTGCTCGAACATCCTGCAGCTCGTCCATGAGCGACTTCACGCTGTTCTCCAGCACCTCGTTCTGCACCCAACCAGATTCAAGATTTGGTGCAATTTTATCTGGCAACAGAACTTTTTTCTCATTTAATAATCAAACATATCATCTTCTCATTAAAAGTGGAACTCCAACTAATGCGAGGACTTTCTTGAAACATTAAATTTTATCATTATTTCCTGAAATTAATCCATTGATAAGGGATTTGACGTACTCAAAAAACAAATTAAACTTTGCACAACCAGCAGAATTGGTTAAAGGTGACAGTTTAGCGTGTAGCTATGCCCAAACAGTTTACTGCATTTTTGTGTTCTTTTTTCCCCCCATTTACAGCTGATATACACTGAATACCTGATTGTGGCGTGTGATGTGCAGGGAAGGTGGACGCACCTGCACGCCATTCGCAATCATGCCCGCTGCCTTAAGTATTTGCACTGGGTCCTGTGTTGTGTTGTTGTTGTGAGTGGTGTCGAGCTGGCAGCGAGAGAGCTGCAGCTCACTGTTAAACAGCAACCGTGTCTGCGTGTGTAGTTTAATAAAGTATGTTTGAAAGCTTAAACATGTCACCGGGTCTGCCGTGGTCCTTTACACTGATCCTACACAATTAATCAAACTGGCTTTTTATTTGCTCAGTCTAATCTAAATGCTAAATTGCAAAGCCTTTGAGTTTTAGTTAAAAGGTGTATCGATGGCGCCATGACGAATTTCGATATTTTGTCAACTATCTGATCTATAACTGAGTTGAACATCACAGGATCTCCACCAAGCTTTACGTGTTTGCTCAGAGAAGAGTCTGCAAGGAAATATTGAGTTATAATCTTAGCGCCACCTTCTGGCAACAGGAAATCTATTCCTATTTTTGTGTGTATGTGTATCTATATCTATCTATCTATAGATAGATAGATAGATATATAGATATAAGGAGCGTGTTCAGTTTACATTTCACTGCGTGTTGTACCTGTATAACTATGCATGTGACAAATAAAGAATCTTGAATCCGCTTTAAGGGACAAATTCAATCCAATTTAGAGAAAATTAGCATGTTGTGCTTGATGTATATTTACATCTATCTGAAGTATAATTACTGATTGTTCGGCAATGTCAGACATATAAAGCTGAACAGCTGAAATCAAGCAGGGGGCTCTCACCTGCTCTCTCGCCCTTTCTAACTGTTTGACCAGATCTTCTCGCTCATGCGCTGGAAAGTGTCGAACGCCGACCTCCTCGTCTCCTAGCCTCTGTTTGGTGATGGTCATCCGTAGGAGCTGTGGCAACACAAAGTAAGAAAAGTCTCAACTAAGCTACAATTATACTCCTTTGGTGTGTTTGTACAGTACGAGTTGAAAGCTGCTCTTAAAATAAACAACAATCATCCACTTGATAGTTACTCAGACTGACAAATAAATGTACATAGGCATGTTGGAAATGTATTTATAAATAACGAGAGGCAAAAATTCAGCAAACATACATTAGAAACGTACCTTGTTATCGCCCTGAGCTTCCAGTAGTCGCTGTTTCAGCTCCTTCACCTCCTCAGACAGCTGAGAGTTTCGCTCTCTGGAGTCTCTCAGTAGCTGGGCTAAATTCACCTGATCACGAAGTAAATACAGAGACACGTTAGACGCATGTGTCAAGTTGGTTTTTAGTCCACCAGGTACAGCGCTCACCAGATAATGTACTTGAAAACATTAGCTTCTATCATTCCATTTGAGACGTTAAGTTCAAACAAGCAAATGTAAAATTCTTAAACAAGTTTGTGGTCAAATATGTTCCCCATATCATTTTCTGTGTAATGTTTGAAAGAAATCAGCTTAAATACTTTTACGGTTTTATTTTCTTTTTCTTCTTGTTTTTTCAGTTTTTTATCGTTTATCTTAAGCACACCGAGTTTGCATGTAAACAAATATGCCACAAAAATAAAAATTGCCATGACATTTTTTTTTAAACTGTGATTCATTCAGTGAAGATTTTGCTACTGTGTCATTAACCAACAGTTTTATACCAGAGAGCAACTTGTAAGAACACTGTGTGTGTGTCATGCTATGACACACATAATTATGATAGCTAGTACACACCCATGCTACAGCATTGTATGAGCTGTTCATGCTGTTGGCTGTGAAATGAAAATAAGACCATCCTTTTAGAAGGTGTCTACTGTTGGCGCATAAACACTAAAACTGGGTGATTTGAGCTTGTTGCTAAGTGGTTTCTAGGTAACGTGATGAATATATAATACATAACTCAAATTTTGTTGATATAAATCAGATGTAACTGTTGTAAAATTAAAATGATACAATACCTTCATAAGGTTTTAGAGGAACAAAGCTAGAAATGGATCATTTTAGGATGGTGGCACTTTGTTGCTAGGCAGCATGATGACATTATAACATCTGATACAGATAAGGACCTTTAAAGGACTAAGATGTATCTGTGTGCCAAGAGAGTTTGTGAACAGACAGACAGAGATCTGGTGTACTATACTAAGACAGCGATCCCCAACCCCCGGGATACGGACCGGTACTGGTCAGTGAGTCGTTTGGTACCGGGCCGCGAGAGTTGAGGCTCGGGTGTGAAATTTACGGTTTTCGTTGTTTTTGTCATTAACTTGGTTTCCCTGGGTCTTTTCTCGTGTGTTATGAATAAATTTATAAACTCTGCCGGTATTCTGGATAAAAGTCGTGGCAGAATACCCCGAGACTGCCACAACAGCACTAAAATATTTATTTTTTTGTTGTATCTAACATTTTGAAAGAAATATTTACGCGTTACCACAGCGACCAGAGAGCATTAAGGGGCAGAGAGGAGGATGTTACTTTCCATGTTGTTGGTGCATTTCAGGAGGACGCTGCTAATGAATTTACACAATTACACAGTGAACTCGTGTTTATTATTATATTTACAAAATACCAGTTTTTGTCTTGGTCGTATAATTTTTTTTTAAGGGCCAGTTTGTGAAAATATTGTCTGACATTAAACTGGTCTTTGGCGCAAAAAAGGTTAGGGACTGCTGTACTAAGATAAAGCTGCTGTAATTGTTAAACAAAGAACGCTGTAGAGATGTTAGTAGTTAGCCGTAATTATTAATAGTAAAGCTTTATGCATCCCATCCAAAGAGATTACTGATTACAGCCTCTGATTAGCAAAATCTGTATTTACAACCATGCCCATCAGAAATGTCTCCAACATTACTTTGCTGAAAGTCTCCAGCATCACTGTGAAATGCAAGTGTATTAAAGTACGTGCAGTGATTAGCATTTTTAAATCTCTTACTTGATTCCTTTTCTCTGGAGGCAGAGAAGGATCTCCATCCTGTTAGGAATACAAAGACAAAGGAAGTTGTCATTAGACGCTGCAAAGTTTAATAGCAGTAGTTTTTATCCTCC
>VUQR01017765.1:0-32092 GCA_015108515.1 Hemichromis elongatus | reverse complement strand
GTCTTGATTGGGAGAGGTGATGAAAGCAAAACTTACAGATAAGTCAAACCTCGTAGACCACGAAAGGCATTTTTGGTGATGGTTTCTATCTTGTTCCCTTCAATGAACCTGTTCCGTGAATAATAACAGAACAGATTTATCATTAACGAGAGGCAGATAAATATAATATTATATCATGTCAGAAATGCACATGTGCACTGTTTATTACTTTTGATTTTCTGGTCCACTGGTGAGGGTGTTGGATATTGGGATACGTTTAAAAGTTGTTGGTGACTGAGATATGCACCCAGGAGCTAGAGATCTGTCCATTTATTATAATCATGTTTCTTTTTAGATTATGAAAGAAGTTATTTAATAACACTCACAAATATTCTAGATGAGGCAGACCAGAGAAAGCATCATCTTTGATTGCGGTCAAAGAATTTGAATTAAGAAGCCTGTAAAGGTAAAAAAAACAAACAAACAACTTTACAGCTTAAAATATTAAAACTCTCCTTAAAAAAAACAACTTTTAGTTGTTTGGTTTCCACTATAAAGCAACCAAAAACAAATTAACCAATAATAAATCCTTGTACTTTATTTGTTTGGGTGTGACTGCTCTGAGATGTCAATAATCACCAAGTAATCAGTGGGTACTTACAGCAGCTGAAGAGAAGGCATAAGTGAAAACATCCCCTCTGTAATTTCCGCAATTGAGCCATTAACCATGCTTCTGTTGAGTGAAACACATTAGGGACATGTTAAAAGTCTGTACCAGACACGTCAGGCACGAAATACCACTACGGGGAGTCAATTATTCTTCTGAATGCGGTATTAATATTATCTTGTCCCTCCGTGAAGGATTTTAATAACCCTCTTCATAGCCAAAGAAATGTACTTACAGGGAGTTGATGTCTTTCGGTAGAGAGTGGGGGATCTGCGAAGTGCCGACGCAGATGATCGTCTCCTTTGTGCAGGAGCATCCTGAAGGACATTTGAAATTCTTTTTCGATTCAGCTGCAACATAAATGCACAGGAGCGCGAATCCGGCCAGCCACTGCTTAGCAAGTGTCATGATGCTTCGTAGACATTAAAAACAGCCACTGAACGCGAGGTCTGAGCGTGTCGTTTGTGTATGCGCTGGGCGACATCAGAATGCAGCACTACAGCGGAAAGCCCTGACACAGGCTGATACGGCTGCAGCTGCGTCCTGGAGGGCTGCTGCTTTGTTGTCGGACGTCAGTGATCAGAGGTGATTTGTAGCGAAGGACTTCACAGCAGAGTTTGTGTATATATGTACACGACTTAAAGAGACATTCAAAGTGGGGCAATAAACAGAAAACACAAACAGACCTCGGTTATTTCAGCACCATGGACAGCATTAATACTGTCATAATTGTTGCCCGCGTCTGTCGTGGATTTCATCACGTGACACATTCTGCATAACTATGCAGAAAGTACCAAATCCAATGAAAATAGCCCTATAAAGTCCCTCCACATAGAAGGAACATATTTAATTGAACTTTTTAACCTGGTAGTTGAATTTTCCTCTCAGCTGTAGTTACCAAATGTTACAGAGGCATTTTAGAGGCTCAATTCATTTTCTCTTTAAAAAGAAAATAAAGAAAAAGAAAAGTCATCAGTTCACCAAATGCACTCTCCTGGTGACTGCTTTTTTCATATTATCCAAAACTTTGTTTAAAAAGATAAAGTCTGAGACTAAAAGCCTGTTTTTAATAATAACCTAACAAAAATACAACAAAAAACAAAACAAAAAAAACCCCAAAATCAGAGTAAAATTAAAAGATCACAGTAACAAATGAAATTTTGTTTATCATATTCAAATTAACCAAACTCCACCCTGGAGCAAACTTTTTTTTTGCTGAGGTTTGACTCTGGAGAGCAAGGGATGAAAAGAAAAACTAGCAAAACAAAGTAAAGTATGGTGAGATGTCAGGCCATGAATTTCAGCCCACTAACTGTTCAAGATTACTGTATGTGATTGTTTTCTCCATGTACATCAGAGTGGATTTGAAACATTATTTGGATCATGTTAGTTTGAAAGAGCTTTTTTTTTTTCATTTGTGTTATTATAAGTTTCTTCTTTTGCTGATTTTTTGTCTTAGAGTATTTTCCTGTCTCGATGTTGTTAGTTGTTTGTTTTTTTTAGTTACTTAGGTCAATCTCTGATTGTCAGTGACTTTCCTCACATATCTTTAGTGCTAATAAGGTGAGTAAGACTTACAGACCCCTGACATTTTACACACACTATGCCTGATCTTTAATATTAGGTTTATAGGACAAAAGGCAGCACAACGTTTTAACATAAGATGACACATTTTTAAATCATGTTTTCTTTTTACAGAAATAAATAAAGTGTGACATGCCTAAGGGTGACCAAAATTTTGTTTACCAGCCAGTAGTGTAGTGTGTAAGTGCAGAAGTGCACCACTAGAGGGAAGCTGCTGATAAAGAAAGAGGAAACAAACTGTGGCAACGGTTTTGCTAACATGGTGGTGGTGTGGGGGGGGGGGGGCATCTGATATCCTGCTGCAGCTGTTCTGTTTAAATTTTGCTATTTTAACATCCAATGTGTATAGAAAGTGTTAATTTTATTTGGGCTGTTGAAGCAAAAAACCGACACAGTATCAAGTTTGTAAAGTTTGTCCAGTAATTGTTGTTTCTGTCTTTAGTGAAAATGACTTCAGAGTTTTCAAAATGAGTCTTTAAAAGAAAGTCTTGAGAATTTTTGAGAACTGTGATTGCCCTGAATCTTTATTCACTATTTCCTGATGATTTTATTTTTTCTTCTCCTCCTTTTTTCTTTACAACCATCTGACGTACATATACACACTTTATTAGGTACACCTGTCCTTCTGCTCCTTAACACAAATATCTAATCAGCAGCTGCTTGATGCATTTAGGCATACGAATGTGGTCAAGATGGCCCTGCTGAAGTTCAAAACAAACATCAGAATGAGAAAGAAAGGTGATTTGAGAGCCTTTGAACAACTCATTATAACTGTGGTATGTATAAAAGCATTTCTGAAGACAGAACACTTCAAACCCTGAAACAGATGATCATGCCACTGCTGAGGCTGCAAGTTACACTGCGTCACCAAAACTGGGAAACACAAGATTGAAAAAAAAAATCCAATGGTTTGATAGTGTTGTTGCTGACCATGTCCATCCACAGGTACCCATCTTTTGGCTGCTCTCAGCAGGATAACATGTCATGTTATAAAGCTCAGATCATCTAAACTTGGTTCGCTAAACATAAGAATGAGTTCACAGTCACCAGCACCTGTTGGATGTTTTGGTAGTATGATGCTATCAGGTCAATATGTAGAAAACTCTCAGAGGAATGTTTAAAGCACCATGTTGAATCTATGACTAGAGGAATGAATACAAGGTGTACCTAATTAAATGACTGGTGAGTGTATATACGCTGTCCTCTAATTAAAGATACTCTAGTGCTTTAATTGTTAAATGTATAGTTAAACACATTTACCTTACAGTTTAACTGAATGTAGGCTTTTTATACCAGTTATTAGGTTTAGGTGGGAATTACCTTTCCACATGTTGCTTTTTTACTTTAATAAATTAAATCATAATTTCAAAGTTGCATTCTTTGTCTAATATTAAATGTCTGATGATCTGAAACATGCAAGAATGACAAAAACTATGAAATCAGGAAAGGGACAAATACTTATTGATAACACTGTATTTAATGAAGTGGTCAATAAAGTCATGACATCATTACATTAAGTGATATAAACTGAGCTTGTCCATCATATGCAGCTACTTATAACAATTCATTGTGTTTTTTATGATTATACACACTGCTCTTTACAAGTTTTTTTTCAGATGCAGGTTTGTGTCAATATTAATTTAAATGAGTAAAACAATAGGGCTGTAAGTTGTGCCACCAGGTCCTAACAAGGTGCTGACCTTTGCTGGTAGCCTAGCAGTCTGGCAGCACGAGTGAAACCAAATAGCCATTGCCAGAAGGGAGCAACCGTACGTGTCTACCATTGCTGGCATAATTCACCACAGCTCTGACTCTTGCTTTGCTGTTTTTAGGCTAGAGTACTCCTAAACACTCAGGACCACCAGATGACACAGAGCAAACATCTCTTAGTTATTTCTTTCTAGACAATCATTAAGATGGAACTACAGACGTGGAAATACAAGTTTAGAGATGTATTTTTATCTTTCATTTAATTTTCAATGTCTTTTAAATTGCACAAACGTGAAGGGGTGTCTGACTTTTGGGAACCCCAACACACTAAAAACACCAATATTTGTTCATATTTTGCATATCTTTGGAACATGAATACAGTAAAATACACTTTTTTTCTATTTAATAACTTAAAGTCCTGGCAGGTAATGACTTATCCAAAATATTAACTTCTAAAAACAAATTAAATTTTAAAAACAGCTTTGCCTTCTTTTGTCATCATTCACAGGCGTATATTTGTTTGTGTCAGATGAAGGAAGGTGATAAAACATTTTCTGACAGACACAAAGATATCACAGAAATGAATAACGTTTCCTGTTTGGACTCATATCAGGCAAAATTGCCACTTTCATTCAGGTGAGTGAAAAGATTTTGATCCTGAATCTTATCTTATCTTTTCTTTTCTTTTCTTTTCTTTTCTTTTCTTTTCTTTTCTTTTCTTTTCTTTTCTTTTCTTTTCTTTTCAATGTTTTAATTTAAGCTTTATGTAACCAGGGTGTCCTTTGAGATTCAAATCTCTGTCGTGGGAGACCAGGCAAAGAAGCTACACCATTACAAAATCACATAAATTTTAAACTCAGATAAAACAAAGCAAATGTAATTTAACCCAGTAAGGCTTTGCAAATAAAGGCGACATACCACTGCTATTGTTTCCTTAGATTTTAAGAGGGCCAGCAAACCATTTAACAAGTTACTCAGTGACGTGTACTGAACAATGAGATTGATATAAATCATAAAGAACTGTGATACTCAGTCTAGAATGAAGTGTAGAAGAGGCAGTATGCATATAAGTGATGTCATAATGAGGAAAATAACTCATACAAGTTTTTTCTTAACTGCTAAATTAAGGCAGGCCATATTTTGATAAGAAACCCAGTCTAGCTGTTACCTTGATTGCTATAATCTTTATGTGAAGGGAAGTCTATCATTCACCTGAGATCTGGATGTTAGATTTAGGTATTTAGATACTGATAAACTTACTCATTGAACCCATGCACCAGGAGTGACACTGTCAGAGTGATCACTTATACTCATTAAGTAAATTGTCAATATCACTAGTTTAAGGTAACTCTCTAATCCAAAACACCCTCTAAACTTACTTCCATACAACACAAAGGTGAACTTTTAACCTTTGAACCATGAAACCTTTGAAGGATAGGGAACTTAACCTAGAGAAGTGCGATGTCTGGCTGGTGACTGCTTCACAGCAGGTGTTCAGGCTCTCCAACTTCTCCTGTTCCCACTTAGAAGCTGCAGATGGCTCAGCAGTGAGTGTCAGAAGGTCACCAGCACTGCCGCATGGTACCTAAAACATAAACATGTCACGACAGCATGCTGTGTACCAGTTTGTGTTAAATATCAGCAATATACACACAAATTCTCGTGTTTAAAATTAATTTTTTGTGAGAGTGATGTTGTGGTCATGCCACATCTATTTCAGTAAATGATCTGTGGATCTCTTTTACATCTGGCAATCGCTGACTTACTGTCACATCAGGGAGCTATAAGGTAAATCTACCAGTAAAGCTTAAATGTTTTCAGCGCTCCTAAACATATAAAAGGCTAACATTTATTAGAAATGTCTTCATTTAGTGTGCAATTAGATATTTAAAGTAGAATTTAAAAACTCATCCGCTTTTGTGTGTTTCCTTGTACAAAGAGTGGCATGTTGTAATGTTTCATTAAAAAAGAGCTGCATATATAAACTCATCATTTTTTTTATTTATTTTATCTATCAGTTTCAAGTTATTTGTTTGAGATTAGATTTTTTTTCCCTGTGGAGCATAAAAAACTTGTGGCACAGTTTGAACGATTTGATAGAGTGCATTTTATTTCATATCCATTATTTTATTAAAATCAGAGTGGAACACCATCTCGAAATGACAGTAATGTACTGGTAAAGTAATGCATTGTTCTTTGCAAATACTGCTAAATTGCTAAAATGTCCACGCCGTATTAACAGCAACTACTGTGTACTCTTACAGTATAATTTAGTATCATTTCTGTTCCATTTCCACTTATGGCTTACTTGGATCTCACTCTGTTGCTTGATTTCACCCATAACTCACTGAAAAATCAGCTCCCACCACCTCATTTATGACACAAGAAACACAAAGTAGGGTTAAAATATTTTGGCAACCTGACAAAGCCGTTGCTTTAATTATCTCTAGTTCCACACTGGTGAACACAAACATTCATAGAAATGGAAATGTTTAGCTCAGGCCATTAATTTAGGTTAGGAATTGCAAAAATTGACAGTAACTCAAAAAAATGAAAAGAAATGAGAGCATCTAGATAACAATGTGAAAAACCATTTGGATGATTAAATACCGGATATTGGTCTAAAGCAACAAGCAGTTTATGTTGCTAAAACAATAACAATCAAACCACTGACAGTATTTTAGTGCAAATCTTATATCCTACACAGCACAGTGTTGTAAAATCTGTACAGTACAAACTGCTACTATATTAATGAAGGGTGAGGGTTTGTTCAGCTTATATTTCCCTGTGAAATGGTTGATGTCAGTGCAGTGCACGTATTGGGTATCAATCCTCTCTGTTCTGCATCAACATTTGAGGTGCGAGGGTGAAAAGTAGGCTCGAAAAAGTCTTCGCATGGACCATTCATAGCCTTGATTAATGCTGCCTATGATTTAGCACCTGCTGTTTTAATGTGGCCAGTGTAAGAAACTGATCTCAACACGCTTGCGTGAGCGGTGTCCCCATTTTAAATAGCTCCCTAAATTTATCAGCTTTGTGCAGTTCAGTTCAACCTGCGTGTGTTGTGAAATGCTTAATAGCTCACATTTGAGTTATATGAAGGGGGAAGAGGAAGTGGTGGGGGTTGGGGCAATCATATGTGATGTGTCTCACTGGATGACATCATCATCATAGATAACACTTGTTTAGTGATCATTAGTGAAATTATGGGTTATTTTCACTTTTTATTTCTCTTTCTTATGCGCTAATGAATTGTGACCCTTAATCCATTCACCTATCAGGCGAATGCTTCAATAACAGCAATGGGAGAAGACTTCAGTGTACCTAATGGCTACTTGTACTCTGGTGAGTAATATTTATTGTTACATATTAAACTAGAGGCTCATTTTTGCTATTACATTCTGTCATAATATGGAAATATTTAATAATATCACCAGTTGAGGTGAAGCTATACTACTTATATTTTACTCCAGGTGTTCCCAATTGGGAGCCAGTGTAAAGCATAGTCCATTGACTCCCCAAATGCACTTTAGTACACCCCTTAAATAAATATGCTAAAGTTGTTTTCACCGCACCCCTACACCACATTAGTGGCACTGAGAGCAGAAGTTGGATTTGAGGGTGACAAAAGCTTTATGCTGGTGGCCTCTGTCCTTGATATTGCTGTCAGTGTGCCCTCCACATGCAGCAACTGTTGGCCCACCCCCTCCTAGCTGCATACCACCAAACTGGGGCCAGGTCCAGAAACAACACTTGTGTCTTCAACACTTAGACAGACCTCTTATAACTATATTATTATTATTATTATTATTATTATTATTATTATTATTATTATTATTATTATACAAGACATGAGGATTAAGGATTGTCTCTTCTAGCAAATAATAATAATGAAACTATTCCTTGGTGCAGTTTACAATTTTTTTTCCCAGCCCCAAATGGCTCAGGGTGTGATGAGGAATGAGCTCAACATGTGTAAAAAAAAAAAAAAAGTCGTCCTCCACCAGCTGATAGTGAATGTTTCTCTCCATCATGTTCACAGCTGTTTCGGTGAGTGGGTTAAGCACTTAGCACATTCACGTGTCCACAAATGGTAAAAGTATCAATACGTTACATCTGGTATTCATGTTCAGCAACTTTTAATTTTAACGCACTTACATTTTCATGCACCCATATGGACATGTTCTTTTTATTGTTTGACAAACGTTTTGTAAGTTTTTATATCTTCGTTTAGCTTTTGATGGGGCAACCTGCTCCTTAGTTGGTATAAATTTTGCTTCAGTTCTTTGTTTGAACAAACTTTGAATACTTTGAATATATAATACTTTGAATTTTAATGGTCTTGTATTTATGCACAATCAGGAAGCAACGTGTAACTGTTGTTGTAAACAAAGAAAATAATACTAATTTTGAAAATATACTTGTTTAAAATGTGCCACTTTTTCCATAAAAATAAATAAATAAAAAATACTAGTTTCCAAAACCAAATCTTCCCCTTTAAAAACATTCTGTGATTTCAGGACAAAAGTAAATACATTTAAATAAATAAATAAATAAATAATAATAATATGAAAAATAAAATAAAATAAAATGTAAAACATACACATGTCTTTTTTTTAAATTAGTAAAATTTAAAGAATATTGAGCAATGCTTATATTGTTTATGTAAGTGAAACTAATACAGTAACTTAATGGACTCTGGAGGAGCTGTTCTTCCAGAAAAGGTGCTGAAAATGAACTTTTTGGTTTGATTTTAGAAGACCGATCTGTAGCTACAAAAATAAATTAACTGCTGGAGCCTGAGAGAAACCATTAGTGGGACTTTCCTCTCTCTCTCTCTCTCTCTCGCTCTCCCCCTCTTGGCTCTCTGTCCCCCTCCGTCCCTCCAGCCTGCAGAGTTTTCCGTCCTGTGTCAGGATAACATCGTAAACGAGGACCACCTGACGGCAAGACTGGACTAAATGGAAGCAGCGGAGAAAACTCTCACTTACCAAGATGACACCGGACTTCACAGGAAGCTGCTCACAGATGACAAAGGTAAGGACAAGACCGACGGTAAGGACCACGCCACCGAGACAAACAGCGACGAGTCCAATTATGTGGATCTGGACGTGAAACCTGACTGCCCCAAAACGGTGAAAGTGACTTTCACGGGTGTAGGGAACCAGCTGTCAGTTATCAAATGCGACAGTTCAAAGCAGGGGCAGCAGGAACGAATGAGTAGAATAATTTCGAACAAGGACAATCAGGACACCGTCCCCGGGCTCGGATCGGGTGAGCCCCGGTCGGAAACTCTGACCAAACTTCCCAACACTGATCAGGACTCCGAGAATGAGAACCAGCGCCAGGCCGAGCTTGACCCGAGTGACTGCAGCGACCATGTGTGCAGTGAGAGTGATGAGCTCCGGTACACGGACATGTATCTAAACAGCAAGACAGAGTCTGATGACGGCGCCAGCGCCGTGCTGTCCGACCACTGCGGCTCCGACACCGTGGAGGACGAGTCCCACTATATCACCACGCACGAAATCCAGCTGACTGAGCTCGACCACGACGTAGATTACGACTTAGGCCGCGGAACCTGTTGGGAGTTTGAGGACGACAACCTGGTTTATTCCTTTGTGGATTACGCCTCATTTGAAAGCGATGATACTCAGGAGGGCACTCTGATACTAGAGGGCAGAAGCCAGGCGAAAGTGCAGTCAAATCTCGGTGGAGCAGTTGTCAGCACTGAGCAGGAGGAGAGCGATCTTTGTGATTCGGAGAAATGCGCCAGCTCGGACGAAAGCGTGTGTAAAAATCCAAGTGAAGACCTTAGTGCGGGGAAAATCCACCTGTCGATAAAAACCTCCTCTAGAGCAGTCAACGACCCAGTTAATGTATTTGACAACAACTTCTCTGGGTACACGAAACACTGTGGAGACAAGAGCAATTTCTCTTTTGTGAGCCCTGGCGCCAGAGCGGGGCCCCTGTGCGACAGAACCCCATATTTCATCCCTGCTCCGGGCCGTCAGCACCTTGCAACCAAACTGAGACGGAAAGATATTAATGAGTATTCCAGCGGAGCGTCCAGCTCGATCAGTGAGCTGGATGACGCTGATAAAGAGGTGCGTAATTTAACCGCCAAGTCTTTCCGGAGCCTGGCATGTCCATACTTCGATGCTATTAATCTTAGCACCTCTAGTGACTCTTCTGTCTCGGAATATGGCCTCAATAAGTGGTCAGCTTATGTAGACTGGAATTACGGAAACATAACGAGAGGCAGAGAACGCAGCGTAATTGCGCACAAGACTTCCAGGGCAACGCTGGAAATGAATAAGACCGTGGAAAGTAAGAGGCATAGTAAGTCTGCTACCGGCACGAAAACCCCGCAAAACAAAACATACGCGCTAAATAAAAGAGTAACTTCACAGCAAGCATCATCTTCCAGCAAAAAGATCCAAGTAAAAGATCACATTCAGCCTGTGCAGCGCGGTGTCACGTTGAATTTCTGCTGTAATGTCGAATCACATGAAACTGCCGGAGATTCAAAATGCCCCAAAAAGGCACGACCCAATGGAGCTACCGGGGCTGTGCTGGCCAGGCCTGGGTGTGAGATGCAGTATCATCACACAGATAACCTGGGAGATACCCACAAAAGGGCAATTTTTGCATCAAGTCTTTTGAAAAATGTGATTTCCAAAAAGATGCAATTTGAGCAGGAGCGCAAAATGGAAAGGGGTGAAATCTGTGACACATCCCCCTGTTTTCAGATAAAAGATCTGGAGGCGATGAGAGAAAGAAGTCCGGGACGAGGCCTCCAAAGGCAAACTTCAGAATCGGGCTCATTATTCACTGTGAATTCTGCTGATGATCAGCGTCCGGAGGTTGGCAGACAGAGTTCCTGTGGTGATGGAGAGGAAACACAAGGCAGCAAAGCACCAGATGATTCAGAAAAGGGACAGGATGAACTCGAAAAAGCTCCAACCATCCACAGTCAAAGCACTTCAGCCAGTTCATTAAAAGAAGATGATCCAGAACCTGTAAAACAGGCCAAACCTCCATCTGTAAGTGGTACACAGACCACAGAAAAGGAAGGATTAGACACCAGCAACATGCTGTCAAAACTTCTTTTTGTTCCAAGTTGCCAGTTGCACTCAAAGGAGAGGAACATTTCAGATTTACTAAGACATGCACCTGATTCTGTCACACTAGCTGCTTCACAGAATAGTGAAAATGAGCTGAAAGCGAGTAATAATGAAAACAAAGAAGAAAACGAGAAGGGAGGGAAGAAACCCGAGATAAAAATATGCCTGAGAAGTGTAAAAGAAAATAAAGGCTGCACACTGAATATTGCCAATCTCCTAACCCCTAAAATAAGTTACAATGTCAACACGTTCAGGACAGCAGATGATACCAGAGGCTCCATTTTGTCAGCAGCCGACAGGGTTCCAAATTTCACTGTTAGAGACATAAGAGACACCAAATGCAAGCTTCAAACACCAATATATCATGTAAGGGATGTACGCAAGTTGGTAAAAAGCTCGTATCGCTTTGTTTCTTTGAATAATAGTGGTAGCAAATGTTCCACAACAGCTGATAAACTCGAGGAAAAGGCAAGAACAGAGCCTGTTAAACATTTATTACCGTCTCCTATTGTGATCAAATGCAACTCTGTTAAAACAAATGTCAAATCAGAGAAAACTGCAGCACAGAGACAAGCAGCGACATCTGAAAGTCCCCACAGTGAAACTGTACCTTCTGCTTGTGTGGCTAACAGGGCACCAACAGTTGTAACCAAGCAGGGGTGTCCCGACCAGTCAGACATTCAAACAACTCAACTGGTCAAACAGAGGCAGGAGAAGTTTGCAGGTGAGACGGCGGAAAGGAGAAATGAGGCAGCGGCTCCAAAACAGGATGCAGTGGAGAAAATAAAAGCTGCTGTCAAAACGATGGAGCAGCTTTATTTTTTTGACAAAAATGAGTGGAAGCGCAAAAGTCAGGCTCCACACCCCATCACACACAGCCACGTGCTGTCGCTTATTGCCAGGGAGGAGCAGGGAGCAGAGGGGCCAGAGACGGCAAGCACCGACAGGACTCTTCAGCCAGAAATGGGGAGGCCGCAAGATGACAAAAGAGCCCTCAACATCATTCATGTTCCATATGACAGTGATGCTTTTAAAACACAACAAAGTAAAACATTTACTAACAAACGCGTCCTTCATTTTGGCAGCAAAGCTTGCGTCAGTGTCAACTCAGACAGCAGCTCTGCAGTTCAACTGCCACCAACTGTGAAAAGCTCCAAAACTCCAGCGGCTCCATTGTCGGTGAAAATAGAGAAGCCAAAATGTTGCCAGGTGGAGAATGGAAAGGTCAAAATCAGCCCCACTAATCCTTCTGTTCCACAGGGCTGCTCGGACTCTGAGAACTATTTAACCATACCAGGGATGGCCTACACAAATGAAATCAAACTTTCGAACCCAGAGCATTCGAAGGAGGGCAATTCAAATAACAGTAAAGCCAATGCGGCTGACCTCATGGCACCTGAGCAGAAAACCTCTCCGTTAATCATGGAGTACCCAGGCACGAGCATCTATCATCACTCAACAGTAGCAACAGGGCCTCAGAAACAACAGCAGGTGCTCTGTTTCTCTCCCTACCTCCCAAATGTGTCGCCTACCCCTTCAACTGGAGAGCCAGCACAACAAACCCAGCGCAAGATGCTTGTGGACCCCACAACTGGACATTATTACTTGGTGGACACGCCCATTAAAGCCACCTCTAAGAGACTGTTTGACCCTGAAACAGGTCAGTATGTGGATGTACCCATGCCTCATTCACCTGCGGCACCTGTAACCCCGGTGCCTCTTTCTGTGTCTCCCCTGGCGCTTAGCCCAGGAGGATATGCCCCCACCTACATGATCTACCCAGGCTTCATCTCCTCACCCACTTTAGCAGCCCAGACGGTATTGCCACAGTCCCCGTGTCATTCTGAAGACGCAGGTGGAGGAAATAGCAAAAAGGCCAGAAGTCCTCAGCCAGAAAGTAAGACAGCGGGCACAGAGAGTGCATATTACAGTGCAACAGGAGAAACCCCACAGGTGCAGCTGCAGTTACCTGTAAGTTTGGGACTTTTGACCACCAGGGGAAGTGGTGGGAGCTCAGAGAGAAAGCCAGTTATCAGCATCACAACACAGCAAGGTCCAAGAATCATCGCCCCTCCCTCCTTTGATGGCACAACAATGAGTTTCGTAGTGGAGCATCGGTGACCAAGAGAACGTCTCGTCATAAGTGATGTAAGTTTTTCACCTGCTCATTCAGACTGGCTGTTTGTATGACTCAGTATTTACCTGACTTCACCTCACTCCAGCCGCTCTTCTTGTCTGTGTCTGAGTGAAACAAAAAGCATCCTTTAAATTTTCAATCTATTGTGTTAGAAGCAGATAAAAGATTTTTATTTTTTTCTAAGTCTTGCTCAGTATCTTAATATCACTATGACTGCTCAAAATGTCCTGTGTGTGATGTCATAATGTATATTTGTGGTCAATTTCTGATTAGAAACAAAGGGTGGAAGGAATAATAGTGCATTTAAATGAACAGCATTTAAAAATAGCAAACATACACAATATCTCTGATCATGGTATCTGCTATATCTGGATTTTTTTCTTTTATTTCATCACTAAACTGTGAGGATTTTCTGCTTTACTTTGTTGGCTTTGATATTAAGTGGAATATTTTCCCCCATATGAAATTTTATTTTAGCTTTTTTTAAGAGAGCGAAAAAGCAAAACCAAAGGGATTTGAAATTTATGTTGAACAATATTATTTTTTCTGACATATGGAAAAAATAATTGCTCAGTACACTCCACCTCAAATTTGGGCAGGGGCAAAAGAATGGAAAAGTTGTACAAAGGCTAAAATAAAAATACCTCCAAGTGAAATTGCCTATTTTTTAAGAGGGTTTTAATGATGTAAAGTGTTGGTGGGACACAGTTAAAGAACAGATATCCTTGATGGTACTGGTTGTGGTGGAGGTTGAATGAGGGGTTGGCTTTGGGCACCTATAAAGGCCCAATTAATGCTAACAACATGTACTGTCATCTGGATGCTCCTTTTTCTAGAAAGACTTTGTTTAATTCATTTATAATTGCAAATCAGGCTCTGCACATATTTAGAAACTATTTGAGGCCAAACACTGTCAAGGAAATGGAATTCTGTAACAAGCAAGAATGTGAAAACGTTTGGCTTTCAAAACTGCAGAAATTGCTTTCAGCACCTTTCAAACACTTGTTAAAAGAAGACACTATAGAAGGCAGTGAGAGATGTGCCCTGAACCAACATTTCAGAAGCATGTTGATGGAATCATATTCAAAGCATGTATTGAGCATAAGCATGTATTTAAAACAAACTTTTCAGTTTTAATATATGATAAGGTGCCTCTGCACTCATTTCAAACTAATAAAGATATCATTCTGAACCAATTTATTCTGTTTATAATTGGCTATATCTGCAGCACTTAGCATAACTACATCACCACCAAATAATGTAAGGTTTATGCAACAGCTACCTTAAAAAGAGGGTTAGGGTAATCACTGTAATGGTTAACCTGCCAGTGTATTTAAGGTCTTTATTTAAAATGATACCTTTATTGCTCAAATGTAATTATTGTTGTTATTCATGATTTTTCAAATGTACTGTTTTACAAAACAACTGAAAATATACATTATAAAGTATATTATTCTTTTTTTTTATTCGGACACAAAAGACAGAGAAGTCCAGTGTGCTCACATCTGGATATAAAAACATTAATTCTGTTCAGTGAATTCAGGATTTTTTTTGTTTTTGTTTTAAGCAAAGTTTTGACAAATAACTATAATATTTGTGTGTTTCTGTGATACGATACATTTCTTAAGCACTGCACATTTTGCAAGTTCCTCTTTACAAATGTGGTTGTAGCCAAATTCAGTACATAAAATCTCAATAGCGTTTAATGCTGTCCCTTTCAAGGAATCTCCTGAAGTCCGTAGCACAACTTTTAGAGTTTCACATTCTGAGGCTGCTCGTGTGTTACATTCAGACGACCTCACCAACTCGTGTTTTTACATTATTTTGTGTTTAAAGCAGCAGTCCAGCTTGGATGCTAGAACAGTGGCCATGTCAGTGTTAATAGACATGCAGCAGCTTCATGACAGGTAACCCGACTCCACTGAGCTCTGCTGGACTTGCAGTGAGATTGGATTTTCAGCCATGGCCCAGCGCTTTTCTCTGCATTACACATCGTCGGGCTATTTTGATAGTGTGAGACGACTTTGTTTACATGGTTTATTCTCAGGGTTGGAAAGTGTCACAGGAAACTATTCCAGTTAGTGACACCTCACATCAAGTTATTCTTAATCCGTTATAAATGTTTTAATTACTCGTATAACTTTACAGTTTATTAGTGTGTTCGTTCCTTGTTTGTGACATTTCACAAATACAACAAATATCTGGAGAAATAATCAGTTAACAGATTACAAAATAATTAACTCGTGAGTACAAAATATTTACTTGCAGTGAAAGTAGTAACAATGTAGCCAATATAATGTTAATTTATTTTAAGCAAGTAAGACAAGCAGTGCGTTCAGAGAGATACATGGACTTGGGTGGGGCTAAAATAATGTGATCCCTAATTTCACTGAATAATTGACTATGTAGTTGAAATGTAAAGCTTATGCAAATCAGGAAATAATTTTAAATAATTTTATATAATAAACAAAAAACCAGAGTGTACAGTAATGCAGAAATCAAATTTAATAAAGAGATCTTTGTAGTGGTGAATGGTACTGCAACATATTTTCTTTTAATAGTTGAAGTTTTATTTGCAGCCAGTAGTTATTTTAGGTTTTCTTTTTTTTTCAAAATAAAACAAGGTTTCTGAAATATGACTGGATACAGAAATTTCTATCTGATAATACAGTTATGCATTAATTTTAAAGATGGGGCTTTTACCACGCAAAACAAACAAACAAATAAATAATAAATAATCTGAAGCAAGTAGTATCAGACAGGAAATCCTGGTCCTATGGACCCGGTGTCACAGTAATGTTAACAAATGCCACATTAATTTCTGCCTTGTGTTTTCATATTTATGTAACTTTACAGCAAAGGCATACTCATCACACAAATTACTACGTTTTTACTGAATTCAAGTGAAGTCTCACATTGCCCTAACTTTGAAAAATATTTCAGTTAACTAACATTTCCAGTAGCATGACAACAAATTCATTCTCACACTCAGAACTACTGAAACAAACACACAATATCTGACATTGTTTTGTGTCTAACTTACACTCCAACCTTAATTCTCAGGCCATTTAATACTGCATACATTGTGACCTGTAACACCAGCTATGACTTTGTACTGCTGAACCACAGACCTAAATACTGACCTACATTTCAGCAATTGGAACTTACTAATTATTAATGATGCTGTTGTAGCTGTGAATTAAAATGTAATGAACATGCACAAAATTTAAATACATGTACTTCAATATAAGCACAAAAAATAACAATAGTAAATAAGTAATAAATCCAATATTTTATGTGAAATATTACCAGGAAGCATTTTTCTATTTATTTATTATGTTGGTTGACACTTTCTAAGAAAATCCTAAAGAGCTCTGCAACAGAGGTGTAGTAGGCACGTATAAACAGCCTGTCAGGTCTGGCTAAGTGGAGGGCTTTGGAAAAAGTACAAGTTGAAGAAGGCCAAAAAGTTTGGATTTTTAACTCCATTTGTATTTATTTTACAGTCTTCTTATTGTCCAACAGTACCAAAAGTAAGCAGCCTAAAAGATAAACTATTAAATTACATACATTTAAAAAATATATTCCAATAGAGAAGACAGAAATTCTTAGGGTTTCTTTTTTGTTTGTTTGCTTTATTTTTATAGTAGGCCCACACAAACCTCAAACACACAAATAAATAAAATGACACTTTTGTCTGCTAACTAATAAAACATTTCTGTTTACTGGATTGGTCCTCTCAACACCAAATTGGGGTGTGTGTGTGGCCAATCAGGAGCGGCATAAAAACTCCCCTGAAAAACAGACAAAATATTAATGTAAATTATAAAAAAATAAATATTGTTAGTGTCATATTCTTTCTTTTCTTTTACATATACACATTTACAACTAGCCACAGTCTCAGCTAATGTGTCAGAGCAATAATGCATCCCTGTGAGCATGAGGGATTCATGTCAGCTGGGTGCGTGTCAGGCAGAGGCCTAGCACGGAGTTGAGTAGTAATGTGAAGGGAAACCAGGGAGTGTGCATGTGTGTCTGCGTACGTGTGTGTGTAACTGGTGTCGGTGGGGCAGAGGGACGTGGGGGGGGGATTGCTGGGATAGTGATGCAGGAGGAAAAGGTCAGGCAATGCAAAGTATTTGTTGTGCTGATGCAGGGAGAGGACAGCTGCTCGGAGAGATCAGATGCTGCTGCAGCTCCAGCTTGGAGGCGATTCTGCGGGACTCTGAAGGGGTCAACTTTTTATAGCCCCCTCCCCCTCTGCCTATTCCTAAATGGGGAGAAGGAGTTTGAGGGCACTGCTGTCCTTCTATGTAAACAAATCTAGTAGCGTGCCTTCAGCAGTGATTTGGCTGAATCTAGTCAGCTGGTTAAGGTCGAGGAAATCTGAACAGTGAAAGCTTTTCAGCAGCTTGTGAAAATAGCACCACACAGTAACTTTCTTCCTCTATGTTTTCAACTTGTTTTCACTGCATCCATCTGACTTTAACACCCATGTTTTATCTTCTTTATCACCTTTAGATGTTCTGCCTTCAGTCACTGTAAGTTCAGTTTTCACCTATCACCCACCCTGTGATCTACTCCCAGGACAACTTCCACCATCATCGTCTGCCCCCAGTTCTGTGTTGTTTAAACTTGCAGCAGACATTACTGTATACGCACTGCAGTGCTACAAAGGGTCAACTCAACATTTTTGCCACGCTGTCCTGCTGAAGTTCTGATGTGAATCGGCTTGTAATACTTTCCATTCAGCTGCTGTCTAGATCTCTCGAAATGCTATTGGTGCCCTGCAGCATGCCTATTCAAAAGGAAACAAGGCAGCTCTTCTCTTCCAGCTCAGTGTTATTCATTATGGCCAAAGCAGCTGGTTTACTGATATTTTATTGTCACCAAGTATTTAAAGCAAGACTATGTAACTTTTGAAAAAACATATTTAACCTAAAACAAGGTTTAATATGTGCAAAATAAAATTCAACTTTATTAAAGTCCCCATACCCAGGATTTGTTTTCCATAACCTCTGGTGATCATTACTCTGTGCCTAACCTTACTGTGTGTGTGCAATTTATTAACACTACTGTGTAAGGATGTCACAGGTCCCCATGGTTTTATCAGAAAAGTAAAACAAGAAGTAAAGACTGTGCCTGACAAGAGCACATGTTGGTTGTCTGCTGCAGTTGATACTTGCTGACACTCAATCTAAGCATGTGACAACAGCTAGGTATTGTACATTGTGATCTGGTAGTCACATTATCCCAGTGGCCAAATGCAGTATGGCATTGAAGAAACATGAAAACATGATATATGGCATATCAGCAGGTATCAAAAGAGGTGCTTTGCATTTGCTCGGTAGGACAGAGGATGTCTTACTCAGGTCTTGGGCACTGTAGGGCTTATTTGACTGACAATCCTGAATGCCATGTGAATGTTAGGGACAGTGCATGTAGCAAGTGCTAGGTCCCATTTTTATTAATTTTTGGGGTATCACATTGCTCAACTTCCTACATAAAGCTTACATCATTTTGCATTAAAGCTTCTAACTTTAGATCCATCCTGTTAGTTGATCAGGGCCATTTTAAAGTGGACTCTGAGCAACGTCTAGCCACAAGCAAAGGCTCTGACTTCCTATTCACACTGGAGATGCTTTGTAGCCAGGTAACATGTACAAGACCCCCAGACCAAAGTACACAGATGTTTTTTGGAGTTCTGAGTGAATTAATACTCCAAGTGTCTTCATCCATGAGAGGATGGACAGAGAGGCTGACTGCACATATTAGTACTACATCAGCAGTAATGCAGAGTGGATTGAAGAGCTGAAGTGAAAGCTGAGCCTGGCATCAAACTTCTTGACTTGCCGGTGGATATGTTTTCTAACCCTCATGATTAGTCATTGGAAGAATGAGATTGTAGATGCAAGCATCTGAAGCAAGTTTCATTCGCAGGGTGATGCAAAGAGAGGGTGATCTGAGACATTTGAAAGAGACTCTGCTCTTCAGACATCTGATTTCTCTGGAGGTATTCCAGGCAGATCCAACTGGAAAGAGATCACAGCACAGAGTCAGAATACCCTGGAGGGATTACATAGGATGTGGCTAGGGAGAAAGACATATGGGCAACTTTGTTTAGCCTGCTGTCACCAAGATCAGCCGCAGAAAATGAATGCATGGGCTCCAGTAAAATAATCAACAAGATAACACAGATACCAAGCAAGTCAATTCTGTATCATAAATTATTCATTTTCACACTTAAAAGTTGACATTTGTAATCTTATTTAGCCAAGATAAATAGCCGGATGGGTGTAATGATGACGTGATCTTTCATAAAGTACATTTTTACTGCTTTCCTCCATTTAATGCCTGGGCCACAGTGGTTGCTGTAAGCTGGAAGTTGCATAGTCTTGGTTTTAATAAATAAACAAAAAATATTTGCTGTCCATCATATGATCCACATTTTACACAGGGACCATTTGTCTGCACTTATTTAAAAATAAACATGACAGATTGAGACCTCATTATGAGTATATATTTTTATTCTTTTACCATAAGTTCAGTCAAAAAGGAAATTATTTATATTGGATTTAACATAAATATATTGTAAAGAATTTCCAAGTAAATATATGTTAAAGAATAATTGGCTGGCATTATATGTGCTGTATTATAACTCACCAACATATTTTTTCACATGCACAGCAGCATTTCAATGTTTTTGAGCAGTCCATGGCTAATGTTTGTCTTGAAGTCTATATAACCGTCCTGTCAGGACTCACGAAATGATGCTCAAACCTGCTGCATAATTGATATATTGTATGAAGTGGTCTGTATTTATATTTTAAACGCATGCTCAGGAGAAGAGTAATACACTATGTGTGTTACTCAGATGAAACAAAGCTGGAACTGGTTTATTAGTTTACTTAAGTAACTAAGTAGTCTTGGGCTTAATAAGTCAGAGCCAGCTGTGACATTTAGAGGATGACTTCCTCTATTTGCTTTGGTTCAGTTTACACTTTTGTGTACTGAGATGGGAGCTGATGTGTGTCTGTGTTTGTGCCTGTGAGTTAAGTGGCATTTGAGCATTATGTGAGTACAACGAGGAGTTATGTTACTTCCCTGCAGACGTGAGCATAGACTGACCATGTGTTTGGTTCGAGTGTCTTTGCACATTATACGTAGAAATGCCAGTTTAAGTCTAAATCACTGAGCAAATACATTCAAATATTTTTAATACTTCTTTTTCTGACCTGTTTCCATTTGAATATGCAGGGGCATCATGTATCGTGCTTGATTTTACTCAGTTACACAAGCATACATATAGTAATACTGCAACATGTAGTTTGCTATTTTTATCACAATTCCTTGTTACACAAATTAAAGGTATCTGGACATGCTGGACAGTCTATGTACCTTAATGTAAAATGCAATTTTTGCAACTTTTATTCTTATGAGTTGATTTCATTATAACTGATTCATGTGCACGAGCTGCTCTTTGGAGCACGTTAATGTTGCCAAATTTAATTTGTTTTGAGGTAAATGTAACTGAAATATGTAACTGTAACTAATAACACTTCCTATAAAATTGTAGGTTTGCTGTTGAATAAAATCAGTTTACTCAACTGTAAAATGAGAGCAGTGCAAATAAAGCAACTGATGCTACTGAACATTTATTTATTTAAAATTTATACAAATCGTCAGAAATTACCTAAGAGATGAAGAAAAAACATTTTTATTTTCAAGTAAAAAAAAAGAAATAACACTGCCTCCCAGTTTTAATGTGTTTCCCCAGGTGTCCAAGGTGATATTTTCCTTAGTCTAGATTATTTTATTTTTACCATAACATATCATTTTTAAACCCTGTGAAATTCATATAAATAATATATTACAAATTGCAGTCTCCAGTAAACCAGCTATTCTAATGTTGTTATGAATGTAAAGCATAATTTCCCCCATGCATTTTATGAACACCATGTATGATTTTTATCTGTGAATTATAATGTACTTAATGCACCTGTCATCAATATTGTCAACAATGAATGGCTGTAAACACTGGTGGTAGCAGCACAATGTAAATTTGTTTAATTTTGTTAAAATCTGATTTTATTTGAAAATGACATTTTTCATGTTTTTAGGTGAAATTTGCCCAGTATTGCACTGTAACGTAGAGATAATGTAATTTCTTTGAAAACTTTCTTTAAAATGTTCGTCAAACAACAAACAAACTACAAAACCTGCTGATTTTGAGGTTTAATGTAAGAAAGTGATCGCATCATTGCTTGATTTTGTATTCAATAAGAGGGATTCGGTGAGGTGACGGTGGTTCGAGATAAGTGCAAAGACTGTGTGAACGGTTAAAGAAAAGGGGCCCACGTTTCAATGAAATGTCCTCTAATGTGATACAGCTGTGTATTACACACAGCCTTTTCTATGCATGATGTCAACTGTGTTGCGAGGCTGCCCCAGAAACAGGAAGAGGTCAGGACGACAGCTGAGAGATACCTTGAAAAGAGGAGTGAGTGCTGTGTTTGCACTTACAACTTAGAAAGTATAGGAACATGATTAGTGACTGTTATGTAGACTGACAAGCCTACATATGTTTGCAATAAATTCAAAATACAAGCTACTGAATTTGTTTGTGTCCTCCTTGTGTTTGAATGAAATGCATTTTCTATCATGTTCAAAAGCCACTTCATTAATGAATAATTACTAATTCATTAATGCTTTGAGCCACTACCAAAACACTGCTGGAATATCATGTTGTGTAAAATCCATGTGCCTAGCTAAACAGTCAATACATATAGAAGTGAGCAATGGAAATAATTAATCTGAACGTTATTAATAATAAATAAATCAAATGAAAGCTAGTATGATCAGAACTTTTTAGAACATTTTCCTTCTGAATGTTATTGAAAAGTAAATGCAGTACAAATAAAATTTAAAAAACTATAATATGTTGCAATATCCTTTATGATTAAAATAACAGCCTGAGTCCATCATTTATTTCCTGTCCTTTGAGTATTTGTTTAATTTGTATTTATATTTTATTTTATTTTCCTTGTGCGTTTACCATATTTGTACGCCCAGTTTCCCTGACCTAATTACTGTAAAGTTTCACCACGGAGCAAAAAAAAAAAGAAAGAAAAAAGAAAAACGTGGGTGAAAGGCAGTCAAACAGATTTATGCTAACATAAGTACACATTTGGCATCTACCAGCGTGCGAGGTTAGCTTTCGGGTGACACTGAAACACCACCCGACCAGGCTTAAGTTTAACCTGACAGTTTGCTGCTGTGTTTACTTGGTTGCCATGGATGCAGGGAGACTGGCAGACACTGGTTTGCCCCCAGCTGCTCTCAGTGGTTTCTAAAGAATCTACATTAAGGACCAGTTGTTGTGTTTGGATGCCAGCAGAGGCTCTGATGGCACAGTGGTACCAAAGGAAAACACAAGATTTATAAGCTCACCTGGATCACTAAGTGTAAGTTGTACTTAAGCGACTAAGGTATATCTTTATTGCAAAACACTGATCAATCAAAGGTCCATGCTAATGCTGGTACAGCCTTCCTTTAGAAACATAGCCTGGGCATTTTAAAGTCTTAACATCATCATTTTTGATTGCTCGCAGTTTCTGGAATCAGAAGGGACCCTGTTTGTGTTCAGCATTTATATACAGCGTTTATATATTTTGCATGTTAAGTTTGGATGTGGATAATTGGGAAATTTGCGTTGCTTTTTTGCAATGCGCTTGGCCTGTAACGCCTTTAGGTGTTGCTAGTTGGAAATATGAAGAAAACATCGATCCTTAATATACACTCTAAATGCTATATGAAGAGTATGGCATCTTGAATTAATAAATGAATTCAGTTCTTTATTTTTCTGTATCTTAGGTGCTGTTGGCAGCATATATCCTTCAAGGCTGTTAAAAAATAATACTTGGATACTAATTGATACTAAAGATTAACATTTACATTCACGTTTGTAGCAGGTGTCTTTGCTTCTTTCAGCTGTTAGCACCTGCAGGCAGGCTCTCACACAGTTCCTCCCAGCACTAGCCCACTAGCAGCTGAACGTGTGAATAGTAGAACAACAAACTTTGCAAAGCATCTTAAAGACTTACACCCTGGTCTTCATGAACAATTTTGTGAGGTGAGTATAGCTCCTATTTCAACAACATGCAAGCATTAAACAGTTATAAATATTAATCTGGCTGGCACACACATTAATGTTAGCAATTTAACGGTTAACAGGTAGTCACATTAGCTGTCTGCTATCATTGAGGTAGCGATAAGTGGCTGTGTCTAATAGCAAAATGACAATGTTAATGGGAGCAAAGATTATCTGTCCTGCCCATCTATAACATTACTGGAGTGATAATTTAACATGATAACACAATTATTTGCATCTAAAAAGTCTTATTTATTTTAAGCCCTACACTGAATCTGAGCAAAGTCTACCAGCACAGAAACAATGGCATCTTCCCTCACCAACTAATAACTAATCAGCAATAAAAACATGGTGTCAAGTCCCCAGAAGCACAGGAAATGAATTGGGCTGTGGCTGAATACATCTAGATGAACCAAAATTGCTCTAATATTTATTTTAACAAAATGATGCCTCTTAATAGTGTCCAATATTTCCTTGTGGCATCGAAAATTACAAGTATTTACCTGGGTATCGATATCAAGTTTTCAGTTCTAGTATCATGACAGCCCTAGCCCTTTACTGTTTCATTTCACTTATCTAATTCAACAAATAGATAGATTTATAAATAGATTCTTTTAAATGATTGCATCATGCTTACTTAAGTAGTATAACTCTAAAGGTGTGTTTAATCAGGTGGCCACAAACTTGATGACAAACCCTGGGGCAGTGTTGTATTCATGTTTGTAACGATGAAGACAAAATACTAAAGAACATGCAAGCTCTGTGCTGTTAACATATTTGTGTTACTTTCCATCAACATAAGGACGAAAATAAAAACATTAATTTTAGAAGCATCCTGAGTTTATTTTTGTCTCTAAAATGTTTGCACAGCACTGTACATGCATACATTCAATTGCTTTCAAGGCGTAAGTAGACAAATATAGTGACTTTGACATGTAAATCTGGTGGAGCACAGGCACACCAGAGGATCAGAAATGTTGTGCTTTATGTAAAGTTGCTTCACTGAAAACTGAGTCAAAAAGCAACATATTTTCAGTGCACACTTTTTGTCACCCAATCTGTTTCCTTAACATAGAATCAAGTTCATGTTGTACCCAAACATTTTCAGACAAACATCAATTATATTCCTATACAAAAAATAAAAATAAATTGTGGTAAAGGATTCACTTTTATGGATTCAGTTTTCATCTGATAATTCTTAAAGTAATGACAAGGCTAACAAATCTGTTAACTTTGTAGGAGCAACTTAATTCTTCAAGAAAGATTGTAAAAGACTGAATAATTGAGAACATTACCCTGAAGTTATTTCAGGTGTGTCAAGAGTTATATAGTGATGTAAAACAATAAACTGCTCCTCTTTAAAATACCTTTAATTTAAAAAAAGAAAAGAAAAAAAAGAATTGGTGCAGGAAAAGAGCAAATGTGTTCTGAGTTAAATTGGGCTCTTAAGTCTGATATTTACACGTTCCTCTTTGCTGTAACTGTGCTGGAGAAGATTACAGTGGCACTATTCATGCTGATCATTTCACATCATATAAAACATACATCTTGTATGTGCCCATCATAAATACATTTTCAAATAAATCCATAAAAACACAAAGAAAGGATCCCTGATTAGAAACAAAAGGTTGAATTACAATGACTTAAATACTCACAGGAATGTAAACATTGCATGTGTTGTTAATAAAAAATGCACCACTTTTCTTTCTTATGGTCTTTTACTGCTTTTTCACAACCTGCTTTGTCACACCAGAGGTGTGGCTGCTGTCCCTGAATGCAGTGAAGCAATTTGGGCATCTGGAAAGCTGACGGTTTCTTTTCTACCAGTTGGAGTCAAAAACCCTCTTGCACATGTTTGAGTTCTCCAGGTGAAGAGGGAATTCAGAACCAGGAACAAGCATCTTTTTGCCTTTGTGAGATACAACACTCTTCCCTGATGGCAGGCTCTCATACTTGGTCAGATATTCACTGAAAGAAGTGGATTACAAATAAAAAGTTAAGTATTATAAGAGATTATTCAAAGATGGCAATAGTTTTTTTTTTCTCTTTAATACCTGACTGGGAAAGTAGATTTGTCCATCTGCATGCACACCAGGAAGGGGTATTCTGAGAACTGGACGGTGGTGATGAAGTCCAATGATGCCTCTGTATCAAAGCTGACCTCCACACCCGCTCTTAAAAAGTCCATGTCCACCGTAACGTTGCCAGTGATTACTAATGCTCCTCTGAAAACACAGCCAAATCAAAACAATGTGTTCAACAGACAATGCTGGGACTCTGGGCTTTGTAGGTCTGAAGTAAAAATACACTTCCAGTCAAACGTTTGGACACACCTTCTCATTGTTTTTATTTTTACTACTTTTTACATAGTAGATACATAGTGAACACATCAAATACATGAAGTAAGATATATGGAATTGTGTAAGAAAAGAAAAAAAAATTATGAATAACTCTAAATATTTCTATTTTAATTCCTCAAAGTAGCCACCCTTTGCTTTGTTGACAGGACTTCTTTCATTGAGCTTCACTTCACAGTTGTGCCTTGTCTGGGTTCATTTGTGGAATTTCTTGCCTTCTTAATGGGGTTGAGATCATCAGTTGTGCAGACGTCAGGTTGGTGCATGGCTGACAGCCCTATTTGACAACTGTTAGAATTCCTATTATGGCAAGAACCAATCAGCTAAGAGAAATGACAGTCCATCATTACTTTAAAATGTGAAGGTCAGTCAGTCTGGAAAATTGCTAAAACTTTCCTTAAGTGCAGTCACAAAGACATCAAGCACAACGATGAAACTGGCTCACATGAGGAGTCGCCAGCCTCAGAAATCGCAAGTTAACAGCATCTCAGATTAGAGCCCAGATAAATGCCACGAAGAGTTCCAGTAGGAGACACATCTCTACATCAACTGTTCAGAGGTCACTGCGCAAATAGATCGTTATGGTCAAATACTTGTGAGAAACCACTACTAAGGAAAAGCAACGAGCAAAAGAGACTTGTTTGGGCCAGGAAACACAAGGAATGGACATCAGACCAGTGGAAATCTGTGCTTTGGTCTGGTGAGCCCAAATTTGAGCTCTTTGGTTTCACACGCCATGTCTGTGCGATACAGAAAAGGTGAACGGATGGTCTCTACATGCATGCTTGCCACCGTGAAGCATAGAGGAGGAGGTGTATTGGTGTGGGGGTGCTTTGCTGGTGACACTGTTGGGGATTTATTAGAAATTGAAGGCACGCTGAAACAGCATGGCTACCACAGCGGCATGCCACCCCATCTGCTTTGCATTTAGTTTGACAAGTCAACAGGACAATGACCCCAAACACACCTCCAGGCTGTGTAAAGGCTTTTTGACCAAGAAGGAGAGTGATGGAGTGCTGTGCCAGATGGCCTGGGCTCCACAGTCACCTGACCTAAAACCAATCAAGATGGTTTGGGATGAGATGGACCACAGAGTGAAGGCAAAAGGGCCAAAAAGTGCTCAGCATTTCTGGGAACTCCTTCAAGACTGTTTGAAAACCTTTCCGGTGACTAACTCATGAAGGTCATCGAGAGAATGCCAAGAGTGTGCAAAGCAGTAACCAAAGCAAAGGGTGGCGGGTCGAAAAATCTAAAACATGTTTTGAGTTATTTCACACGTTTTTGTTTACTACATAATTCCATATATGTTCATTCATAGTTTCAATGGATTCAGTGGGAATCTACAATGTAAATAGTCACAAAAATAAAGAAAAAACATTAAATGAAAAAGGTATGTCCAAACTTTTGACTGCTAGCGTATGTGCAATGATTCCAAGCTTTTTTTTCACACAGTAAAAAACATGGCTGATAAAGAAACCACACAAAATTGTCCTCTCTGCATCAGAAAATATTTGCCTTTTAGAAAAAGTAAAAAGTTACATTCACATTTTGTAACATTTTTGTAAAATTTTAAGTTTCATAAGGCAGGGCAGGGAAACTGTTGGGGCCCCACTCCATAGGATCGCAAACTTTGAACCACAGTAGTTGAAATGTGCCAAGTTTGCAATGACAGTAGGTATGACCTGACCTCCTTTAGTGGGGCCCCACCTGAATCCACTCACTCCCACTGTGGAGTGGCAGGGAGTGGAGTGCATGATTCTGTTTAAACAAACCTAATAACAGCGAGGAAAGCTACTCAGTACAAAAAACCCCAGCAGTTATCCTTCTGAGAGTGAAAGAATAGCAAAACTTGAGTATAACTGATAATTAAATATAATGCTAAATAACTAAAAGTTGTCTAGTATATCCTTTACTGTTCAGCAGAGGTGCTTTCATTACATAACTTCCACTAGCATCCCAATATTTTCTTTACTATGACTTTAAAGTTCGTCAAATTTGTTAGTTAAATTAGCCACCTCTGTTGGCCATGATGTATCACAGTCAAGTGAGCAGTTTTTTTCTGTATGTCAGATTATTTATAACAGTGGTGATGAATGCTTGTAGGAGGTGAACCCTGTGAACAGACTATAGAACCACCACTGACTATAATCTAGTTCTTCTTCTGATATGCTATCAGTGTACTGGTGACATGCATAAACCACCAGTATAAGCCTACATCTTGGTGGGGTTTATCAGATAAATGAGTAAGTCAAGTAAGTTTCAGTTAAGAAGACACTCTCAGAGGGAAAGGTGCACACATTAGCCAAATCCCAATGTCTACCCTAACGCCTGAGCACTAAATACTCAAAACTTTGCTCATGTAGACATGGTGAGATGCCAATGTCGTTTGTTCTGCTTCTATAGATAGTTGGACACTCTATTATCAGAGTGGAAGAGGTACAGCTATGCTGATCCATTCACCTGCTTCTGCCATTCCCCTGCACACAAACAATCCTGAAGTCCAACTCCAAGATGATACCACCCCTCAAAACAATAGTCAGAGGCATTGTTTCTAACATGATCATCACAGTGAGTCACTCTGACGCTTCTCTTTAATCACTTAATTAATTAATTAATTAATTAATTAACCAGCTAAGGGACTCAGGTTTAAACATTCTAATGCAGGCCATGCACACTAATGTGCAGCCCATCAAACCGCATGTGAATTTAAAAAATCTGTGGCGTTACTCTTTCATCACCGGATGCCGAGAGCTATCTGATACCAACCTGATGATGTGCAGTTACTGTTGTGCATTGACTGTAATGTTTTTAAAATAGAGAACCAGACAGACCTGATGTCATAGCCACACAACCCTACCAGCGAGACAGGAGTGAAGCACAATACTGGAGCGAATCCAAAGGGCAGATGGAACAAATGAATCAGGCAACACTTATAGACCGTCTAAAGTTCATGTAAATCCAACATCAACAGAAATCTATTTGCAGTCGAGTAATGTGGTTTAGAATCGACGTTCAGTCACAGAGAGTGTCTTCTAAGAACTATCTGTCTATCAAAAGGCTCTTTGTCCTGTGTTGCACGCTGCTTTATGGTAAAAGTTGTTTATTTCAATGTTTTTGAGATGTACCTGTTGTTGACGCTGGTCTTGGACTCTCTGTACCACAGACTGATCTCCATGCCTCCAGAAATGTCAATGGCGAGCCCTCCTTGAAACTCCGCACTTGCCTTCAGACCAGATTGGAGCTGGATGACCTGAAGGACAGCAAATATGAAGAAACCCCACAATGGATGTTTAATTAAAATTAAGATAGTTTACAAAAAAAAGAAGAAAGAAATGTGAGTCTTTCTAGATATTAAGTGCTGTAAGCATATTAATTATATATCTGAATTATATATCAGTGATGAATTAAAGCTGAATCACTTCTACTACCCAAACTAACAATAGTTTATTAACTTAACAACACATAAACTGAACAAAAATACTCACAAGCTGACAAAAAATTTAAATGTTCAATGACAGAAATCAGTCCAAAATAGAAAAAACTAATGATTGACTTAGCTTTTGTATACATAGAAATATTCTAGATTTAAATCCTCGTCTGTAAGGTTACTTCCTGTCTGTGACTATCATAGTCACAGACAGGAAGTAACCCTTCCCCTTGGATACAGTGAAGTCAGAATCAATTCCATGTATTTCCACAGAATAACATAAACCTTAGCCTTCGAAAAAATGTAAAAGTAAAATTTTAAAAAGGACTGTTTTTAAAATAGCACCTGTTTCACAATACTTCATCCTTGTATCAGCTTCACACATTTAGACCCTTTTCGCACTTGCGTCATTCACCTCAACAGCTGGTGTTATTAAGTGTGACCTGTTCCTCTGTGTACACATACTCGTTGCATCTGACCAAGTGAAAACGACGTGTGTTGCCCAGCATGACTCATGTGAGCTTTTTCTGCCCAGCCTCCTCTATGCTTTCTTAACATTTACGTTAAGTTTGACTTCAGTGTTAAGCCCTTCAGCCTCCGTCTCCGGTGTCAAAGTCTGCTTATTGCACTCTTAGTCATCCACGTGGCAACGTGATGTAGCAACAATCACGACACTTCTGACTTCAAACAGAGTGTACACGTGTAAATGATCACTACTTCTTTTCCTTGAACAGAGTGAACTACAATCTGCAAATCTGATGCTGTTTTTGAAGGAGAGAAAAGGCTTCTGGGAACAGCTGATGAGTGCGATAGAGATCCTACCTCAGAATGATCCGAGAGCAGGATGAGACCCTTCACGACATTGATGGGGTCTCCGGTCATGGAGAACATTTTGGACATGAGGTCACTGTAACCCTTGAAGAAAGTGACAGGTCGCAGCTGGATGTCAAAAAGCAGAGCCGACATCCCGGCAAACGACTCCAGGTCTTCCTCCCCCTCATCAGGTGTGGCAGCAATCAGCGACTCCAGACCCTGGGCCTCGATCGCCACCTGGAAGAGAAATGTTCACATTTATTTCAGTAATTCGCTCTATTTTTGAGGAGTCAGTGATTTTATGTAACTCGTTAAGTTGGTTCACCTGTAATCCATGTAGCATCGCTCCATTACTAGCCCCGAAAATATTCATGTTGCTTCTTCTGAGGATCCCAGAGCCTGAATACAAGATGTCCAAACTGTATGTGGAGGTCAGATCGAGGGTCTCTGTAGGGAACATTAGAAGACATTAGAAGTACTCAGTTAGCATGCATGTAGCTGTGTTTGCTTAAAAAATAGTCGACGATTCATATTTTCTTTAATAAGCTCACTTCCTTTTTATATTTTATCTCAGATAACAAATGTTGACATTTTTTTTTATTTGATGAGGGGGGATTTTTTTTGTCACTTACGCGCCATGAATCCTGAAAATGCCGATGATGATCCAACCTTTGCAAAGCGGTCATAATTATGAGAAATTATGTCCTTCATAACTTGCTGTAGCACTTTGCTGAAAAAGAAAGTAGGAAACATATTTAACGGTTTTAACATGTTATCATCTAAAATAAAATATATATATACATATAAACTGTGAAGTCCTTTTAAGCTATGATGCACAGATGGGTTATTTTACTGTAACACACCTGGCAGGCATCTGGAAGCGGAGGATGTCCTCGATCTTTGACAGCATGTACTTGTTCATTTCATGAGGCAGGTTTCCGATGGACAGAAGCAGATTCTTCACCTCCATATACGTGGGGTTGCTACTGAAGATGACGTCAGCAGCGGCGGCTCTCACATTTTTCTCATAAATGCGACGATTCTGGTGGTAAACCCTGTTCACTGTTTGCTTGACCTAAAAATAAAAAGATTAGCTGGCAGGAAAGTGTTTTGGTGTGTAATTATTTAACCACAGAGTAACATTCGATACATACGTCGCTGGTCATGAGTTTCACATCGTATCTCTGCAGGGCAGTGAGGGCGATGGTGCTGTAGGCTCCCACTTCTGATTCTGCATATTTGGTGAAGATAGGAATGGCCTCGGGCAGGAGAGAGTTTTTTAGGGCCAAAAGGTACATCTGGACCTCCGACTCGATCGATGTGCTGTCGGGACCGTTCAATATCATCTTCTTGACCTGCTCCACGGTCTGAGGGACAAACATGCAGCAGAAAAATCATTAGTTAGCTATTCGTCATTTTTATTGCATTTGTTGTATATTCCAGTATGTAGATTAAACTTTCTGGTCCTTGAGAAACGCTGGGTTTTGTTTAGTGTCACTTCTTATTTAGATGACTCACAGGTAAGTTGCAGCCTCCTTTCTGACACAGTTTGTGGACCAGGGCTCCCATAATGATCACCACAGATTCTTTGATGTCAGTGCTGCCGATCTTCCCTTTAGAAATATTCTGAAAGGAAAGTGTTTCTTTAATTTACTGAAAACACTAACTGCTGGCAGGTAACTTATGCAAAGTGATTCTTTGTTAAGTAAGTAAGTAAAATTTATTTATATAGCATTTTATTTATATATCCGGTTTCACTGTTATGCTGATGACACCCAGCTTTATCTGTCTACTAAACCTGACTCCGCTCTCCCCCCATCCTCCCTCACCCTCTGCCTAGCCGAACTAAATTCATGGTTCTCTTCTAATTTTCTCAAACTGAATAGTCAAAAATCCGAGCTTCTCTTGGTTGGCACTAAATCAACATTATCCAGAACCAACAGCTTTTCTATTGCTATAAATAACTATCCAGTCTCCGTTTCTTCTTCTGTAAAAAGTCTGGGTGTCATCATCGACAGTACTCTGTCTTTCAATTCACACATTAATAATATCACTCGGTCTGCATATTTTCAGTTGCGCAACATTAATCGTCTCCGTCCTTTTCTCAGTCCTCATGCTATTGCCGTTCTTGTTCACAGCCT
>VUQR01017764.1:22445-33402 GCA_015108515.1 Hemichromis elongatus | reverse complement strand
TTTTATTTGTGCCCCCTGGCCTGTAAATAAACTGTTTCTGATCAGACCTGTTTCATCTCTGTGCCTTGGTATCTGACTCGCTTGCTCCCCCTTGTATTTAAAAAAATCATCCGTTTTTTTTTAGCATGACATTCTAGCGCGACCGCTTTAGTGTCTGCGTGTTACATAGAACCCTTTTATTTAAAGATTAAAGATTAAAAAGATTAAAGAAACTTTTATTGTCATTGTAGTCATACAACGAAATTTGTTTGGTAGCTCAAAGAGGCCAGCAGCAATAGAATAAAACAAGACAAGACGCAGAATAGTATTATTATAAACATAATAAAAGTAGTTAAAGTATAAAATATAAAGAGGCACTTAGCACAGTATATAGAAGAGAAATATAACAGTATTTACAATATGAACAATATGAATAGTTGTTGAGTGCAAACGTGAACGTCCTATAAGATGTGTAAGATAATAAATATAGCAGTATTTACAGTGTGGTAATTTAGTGCAAACGTCGATGTCCGGTAAATGACTTTGTGCATTAGCAGCAGACATGGGGGTGGAGGAGAGAGGAGAGAGAGGTAGAGTTAGCTGTTGTGTGTTGGGGGAGGGGTGACACAGGCTACAGCTGTGGGGAAGAAGCTGTTCTTTAGTCTGTTTGTGCGGGCTCTGATTGTCCTATATCTCTTTCCTGATGGGAGGGGTACAAAAAGTCTGTGGCCTGGATGGGTTGGGTCTGTTTACTGTTCACCTTTTAAGCTTGTTAACACTTTCTTCTACATAAATAAATAAATAAATAAATAAATAAATAAAAAATCCAGCATTAATAAACACTGGACATAAATGTCATGTAACAATAACTGTTGGAACAGCAGAGGCTGTTGCATTAATTAAAGCGTATATATATATATATATATATATAGCAGGGTTAGGTTAGCAGACATGTTGGTTATCAAAGCTTTTTGTCTACAGATAAATTTACAGATATTTCTGCCAAAAGTCAAAATAATCTTGCATTTTCTTTTGGCTTTGTATTTATAATATCTGCTGCAAGAGCAATAACCATGTTCTTTACATAAAAATACCAACAGATGTTTCTGGCACAACTTCCCCTACTTCCAAGGTGAAACATCTCGCCCTGTAAAAGAATGAATTGATGAACACAGAAGTTTGATTAGAGCAACAGTCCTGTTGCAAGACATGTTTATAAAAAAAAAATTATAGTTCACCTTTATTTTTAATAGACATTGAAATAAAAGTGGTGGAAATATTAACTTTTTTCATGATTTAAAAAAAAATTGTATTCCCATCTATTGATATTATTTTATCATTTTGCTCATACAGCACAAGGTTCAGTTAGCATTACACAAAAATAGAAACATCCTCCAAAGAGTTACTTTTACTTTCCTACTCTGAGTACATTTCACAGCCGGTACTTTTTACTTTTACTTGAGTGAAGAAGTTGAATCTGTACTTCAACCTTTACTGGAGTATTTTTTAACCGTGGTGTTTGAACTTCTACTTAAGTACAGATGTAAGAGGATGCTTTTTTTCTGCCTCTGTGTTTGTTACACAGTGACCACAACTGAGCACAGGAAGGCTGTGCAAAGGGTAATAAACACCACCCAAATCATTGTCTGCCCTCAGCTACCCCTGGAGCCATCACCAGATCCTCCTGTCTAAGGAAAACCAGGGCCATCATAGGGCCTTGTATTCCACCACCTGTTTGACACACTGCCCTCCACACAGTGCCCCAGGTCAATCAGGTCCCACTCACAAACATCTTCTTCCCATGGGTGAGGACTGTACAGACTGTAAACAACAACAGTTGTTGAAAGGTTATTCTATTCTATTCTATTCTATTCTATATTAAAAGACAATGCTTGCTAGTGGAGTTCTGTCAGGCCATTGTTACAGACCTCCTTCACTGCCTTGTCTAATCCCAAAAGGTTGATTCTGTTAATCTGGATGTAACGTTTTCAGTGGGAGAAACATTTCATCACTCAAGTAACTTCACTCTCAGCTGACTGCTAGTTTCCCCAACCGTATAAACAGGACATTGCACAATGACTGAAACTAGCACCACTGTAAGTCCCCTCCTTGATTTGGAGATGGTCCCTTTTTACGTAAATGGCCTCCTTGACTTTGTGCTCAAACCAGCGTTCCTCCCTGTCCAGGATGTGTACATCCTCATCATTGAAAGAGTGTCCACTGGCCTGTAAGTGTAAATAGACTACAGACTCCTGGCCTGACATTCATAAAGATTACAATTGTTCCATTGCCTTCCTGAGACTCGTGCTGCCCGCTCACCTCTACAGCCTCTTAATCCATGACTTCCTAAATAAGGGGTGGGCAACTCCAGGCCTTGATGGCCGGTGTCCTGCAGGTTTTAGATGTATCTTGATCAAAACAGCTGATTTAAATGGCTAAATTACCTCCTCAACATGTCTTGAAGTTCTCCAGAGGCCTGGTAATGAACTAATCATTTGATTCAGGTGTGAATCAAAGGATCAGGGTGAGATCTAAATCCTGCAGGACATCGGCCCTCGAGGCCTGGAGTTTGACACCACTGCTCTAGCAGATCGTTACATGGTGAAACCTTTTGAATACAAGCATGCTTATCCACGCAGATGTACACACGGGTGTACTGATGGCTAAAGAACCAAACGAGACCTGCAAAAAAAAAAGAAAAGAAAAAGAGATCCAGAATTGAATTGAAAATTCTGCTCCTCACATACAAGGTCTTAAATAATCAGGCCCCATCTTATCTTAAGGACCTTGTAGTACCATATCACCCTATTAGAGCACTTCGCTCTCACACTGCAAGCTTTTTGTTCCCAGAGTATTTAAAAGTAGAATGGGGGGGGAGCCTATCTCTACTTTTAAGATTAGGCTTAAAATGTTCCTTTTTGCTAAAGCATGTAGTTAAGTACACTGAGTATTTCTTTGTTATTTATCACCTTTTTTACCCACTATGTGTTTATACACCAATTTGCATTTAACCATTAGTTATTTTTCATCTCTGTCCCTCTTCCACATCATGTCTTTGTCCCCTCATCTCAGCTGGTCGCAGCAGATTGCCGCCCCTTCCTGAGTTAGAGGCAGCATGTTAGTTGGTGCATGTGCACTTACCTTCTGGCCAAACACACACAGACATTACATAGTGAGACAAGTCAGATAGGTAGGCTGATAGGAAAAACAGCAAAAATGCACAACATGAGGTGAGAGGAGGAGAAAAAATTCCACCCAGACTGAGCTCCTAATGGGAGAACAATTTGAGAACAGAAAAAACACCTCGCACAAAAAGCACAGCTGTCCCAGGTGGCTTTGTAGGAATCAGGGAGAAAGTCAGTGAGTCTCGTTATCCCTGACAGGGAGAGAATTTCGTTCATTATAAACAGTCTGAGCGCTAACAGCTCTCCCCAGTGATTCAATTATCTCGGACAGCTTTTTGGGGCTTTGAACAGATGCAACAGCTTTCTTCATTTTCTGATAAGCCGGGCCCAAGCCCGCTCCAATCGGCAAGAACCCAGTTATCACGGGTCTGAATAGGTAGATATCGTCTATGTCCTCAATAGACAGTCCCGCCAGGCACACAACATGTCACTTCTGTCACCAATCCGTCATGTATCCAGCAGGGAACGTCCCTCCAGGACACTGGGGCTCTCCCGAACCCAGGCTTCTCTTCGAGAAGAGAGTGTCAATTGCATTTAGGGACCAGTTGATCAAATCCATAATTCTTTTGCTTTAGAGAGCAAGAACGAGACAGAGAGGCTTTCTGAGGCTTAGAGTTAGACGAGACTAGACGAGGACATAGAAGCAAGCAGGAAAGATAAGGGAGGGAGAGGGAAAGGATGCGACCGCCTCCATCAAGAGCTAAAGAACCTGGTTCTGCTGGAAGTTTCTTCCAGTTGAAGAGAAATTTTTCCCTTCAACGGTCACCAAAGCGCTTGCTTATTAGGGTCATATGTTGGGGTTGTCTGTTTTCTTTGTGCAATCTATCCTAATGTTTTGTGTTGCAATCAAAAATGGCAAACAGATTCCTGTAAGCAGTAGGGATTGCATCCTTAATCACATTAAAATACTGTTTACTTCTTCAAGAACTTAATAAGTTTAACTTGATCAAATTACAACTTAATGTAAAACTAAACACAACCACTGGAGGAATGGATAAATGCTGCTGTGGTTAGATTGTCTTATCTGGAAGAACCAAAGCACAGAAGTTGTAACACAACACAAATGAAAGCCGCTGTGTGACACCACTTCTCATGTTAATGTAATTTCCTGAACTGTTTTATCTTTGCACTGATCTCTCATCGCACTGTAGTTCTTCTACAGCTCAAACTACATTGAGAGAAGTTTTATTTTCAATAATTTTATACTAATATTAATTGTAATCCACAACATCTCTTTTGAATAAACTCTTCTAAAACTGAAACGTTGTTATTTTTGTTATTTTACAGTTACAGATTTTTAATGTATTAGAAATCTGTAGTTTTGTACTTTACTGATTCGCCTAACAAATGAAAGGTCTGTGGTTGATTTCCACGAGGAGACACAAATCCTCATGTAGCTGCTTTCATCCATTCACAGACACAAATTCCTAAAGTATTTTCATTTGTTTGAATATTTGATTTAATAAATGCACCTATTTCCCACAGACACCCTAAAAAAAAATAAGGAAGAAGGTACTAAGCATTGTGAAAGCTATCGTTGGCACAAGCAAAAGAGAAACTAAACATGTTTACTTTAATTACAGTTCATAACCCTAACAGTAGCTCATTGTGTTAAATAATTTACTCTTAATTTAAAAGGTCTTTGTTCCTTGGTTGTATTTGTAATATTAGACAAAAAACAATAAATTTTTTTCGTCTTGAAATGAGATATCTCTTCATTTTACAAATGGATATGGAAGGCTGGAGTGTCTATTATGCACTTTCCTGTGAAACTCGGTTTAAAATATGCTTAGTATAATGTGAATGTATAGCAGCCAAGTAAATATAATTTAAACAGAAACATCAGAAATTTTCAGTTTCATTTGTTCCGATACCATTAAATATAATGTTTGATATTGTACTATTGTTAAAAAAAAAATTACATACAAATGTATTTGTAATCACATTACTTAAAGTTAGCATTTTGGGTATTTTTTTTCTCAATGCATTTATTTAAATCAAGTAAGAAGGTTTATTGTTATTGAACCAGTTCTTGTTTATATTTTTAGGTCCATGTGCTGGCATACACCTTAACAGTGGCATCATTGCTGGTATGGCCGTTGGCATTTTCGCTTTTATGATCACGGTCGTAATGCCCTTTAATTTAATAGCCGGAGATGTGGTAAGTTTATTTTTTGCATTTGGGAGTTTGTTTGTTTTTTGTTATAGCTCATCTTGTTGTGCTACACGTGTACATATCTACTACTGTTTGTTTTAAACTAATATTCACCTTTTGCCTTAATTTGATGTTTTTTCTCTTTTTGCTGTATCTTTTATGTTCAACCGTGCTATAAATGATTATGTTTAAGCTTTCTATCTAAAATAACAAGTGCATATTCTCACAGAGTCACTCATAAATTCTCGGTGTTTAAGGAGTTAAGGAAACTAAGTGGCATTTATGTTGTGGTTTTAAACAATTAGTGAACACTACTGTGTGGTTACTACAAGCAACATTCACAGACCCACACATGCCTACAGCACTTTCATACAATCACTCTCAAAGAGATTTTCCATGTATTTTCATGACATTTCCATGAACTAGACCAAATCAGCCTTGCAAACCTTACATATTCAAATATGAGGGCAGCAGCAGATACTTGGCCAGGCAAAACTTCAAAGCTGTTGGGTCTGTGTCTAAATCCTTCTCACCTTTATGTGATTCTATTTCTATTCTATTCTATTTCCTTATTTTTGTCCATGTCTGAAATTAAAATATTATCCTCTGTTGTAATTATCATTGTTTTTTATGTTACATTTTACATTGATGCTGCATTTTGATTGCAAAACTACATTCATATTCAAAACAACTTTCCTTTTGGCTCTCTTTGTTGTCCAGAGCTGAACAACTAACCAGCAGGTGGTGCCGTTGTACATTTTTTTTATTTTTAATTTAATTTTAATTTAAATTTTATTTTTAAAAATTAAAAATGGTCCACCCCAACGATCGGCTCCCCTGAAACAGAGTAATGCTGTTAAGTGGCAGGAGGATTGCCATGATTTATGCATTGGGAAAATATAGACACCAAACCTTCACGTTGCAAACGTTTTCTGTGTTCATATTTCACCTGTGAATTTATTTTGCACTTTTTTTATTCATTTATTAATCCATTTTACTTTGTTTTTGCCCCTTTTTTTATTGTTTAAGTGTGAAAAAACATATTTTTTTCTTTGATGATTTGTTCTGTGTCATGGAGAAAGTTTCCCATCCCTGAGCATGTTTCTGTTGGAGGTTTCTTACTGTTGAAAGGGATTTTTCCTTCACACTGTTGCCAAAGCACTAATAGGAGATAATATGGCTGTTGGGGTTTTCTCTGTTTCTTTTGTATTATTGTACAGTCTTTACCTTGAAGCAACTTGAGGCACCTGTTTTAGTGATTTGGTGCAATATAAATAAAATGAAATGAACTGAATATGTGCCCCATGTAATAAAGATGTAAATCTAAAATAAACTGAATTTAACATATGGACATAATGTCCAAATGTTCTCATTTAAAATGCACTCACGTCATAGTAAATTGCTCGTATTTAGAAATGTTGCAATAAAAAATATATAATTTTTGTATAATATAATATTTATTATTGTTTTATCAGATGTGTCTCCATCTTATTCATAATACAGAGAAAGAGAGAGGGGGGAATGAGAGATTTTGATAGCCAATTCAGTGTCTGCATTGTATCTGTTTCAAGCATTTTGGGGAAACAAAAGATGTTTTTGCTTGACATTACATGTTAACGCACCGATCAGCTTTGTCTACTCAATAATCAAAAAGTACCAGAATTTCCTTTCAGACTAGTTTAGTTTCTGCAGTTTTCCTTCCTAACCCCTCTCAGCTATACAACTGCAGATCTCTTTCTACAACAGATCATTCGTACACAGCCAAAATCAAACTCTCTGTATTCAATATTTTTCAAAAGGTATTTTGATGAGAGTATACTCTTTTTGTATTTGCATTTAGAGCAGACACTTTATTTATTTTGGGAAGGTAAATACGAGCTGAGGATTGAACTTGGGACCTCCTGTTGCCCCTCACATCTCTGCACACCAGGGGCTGTCTTCGTTCATCCAGTTTTTTCCTCCTCAGCTAAACATACTCACCAGTAAAACTAAATAAATACAAGTAAACCTACAATAAAAGACCAAAGAAGCTTTAGGTAAGTTACTTATATCTCGCTCATTATTTGAATACACATTAATAATCACAAGTTGAGTAAAGAAAGAAGAATTCATGGTTTTTGTGGATCCCATTGATTACTGTTGGAGGTGCAAAATTTTACGAAATTCTCATTTTTGCGGTCTGTTCTTTGAAGAAGGCCAAGCTTTGTGTTGCAATCAAAACTGACAAACAGTGTGTCCTGCATGTTAAAATACTTTTTTACTTCTTTTTAATAACTCTTGAGAACTTAAAAGAAGAAGACCGGACTTCTTTGAATTTTTTTGAAGACGTTTCACACCATCAGCTGGATTCATCCATTCACACACGCTCACAGATTAAAGAAGGATTTCCTGTACTCTACTTTCATTTATGTTTGCACATATGATTTTTGCTATTAAAAGATTAGGAAATACAGGTTGGCTAAAAGCTTTTTACATACCACTGAATTATTTTTCCACAGACACGCTATAAAGGAGGAAGAAAGTATGGAACATTTTGAAAGAGAGACACTAGTTTTCACAAGCAAAAGAGAACATAAGCACACACTGCACTGAATCTAGTCTATAACCATTTGTCAGCACCCTGATTTAATTCAGCACAATAAAGACTTTGGCAGGTTTACTCATTTTGCTTCTGACTTATGTATCCTCAGCAGGTAAGTTTGAATATGTTTCAATTACAGCAACACTTAAAATAAATACAATCCGAGATATTGCATTTCAAACAGGTTAAATTTATATTCATCCAATAAAGTCTTTCAAAATGTGTACCACACACACTTCTCAATCCTTCTTTCAGAGTTAAAGTAGATGTAGGTCTGCAACAGCCAATAGTGAATATTTAATCAAAATATTTACGATTATAAATCGGTACTTTCATATTTCTCTCAATATTCCAACAGAACAGCTCCAGCTGTCACTGCGCCAACCGATAAGAAATACACATAAGAAAGGGCCAAGATGTGTGTTTACATTTGTTATAAAAAAAAAAGCAAGAGAAAAGCAAGTTATTAAATTTAACATTTTTAATATATAGCTAATAATTAGTGTCATTCTTTTACACATGGCTATAAACTGTACCAACACAGCGGTTCACCATTTCATTAAGTCATTTATTTATTAATAAACAAATAAATCAAAGAGGTAGCCCAAACCATGACAAGTTTGAGTAAAAAAACGTGTCAAAAAGTCAAATGAAGCTGAATTTACTCTTGCATTAAATATTTAATATATATTAATATTAAATATGTTTTCATTTCTTGTATATTTTTTACACCATCAAAAACCAGTTTTGAGAATAAAACTAATCTTATTTTTGTGTATTAAATATAATTATATGATGCCATTTAAAGCAGTTGTAAATGTTTAATACATGGATCCAAAACACAAAGAAATGTTAAGTAAATATTTGGGAAAACACATTTAACTGAATGTAATGTTCCTTCCATACTTGTCATTGTTCTTGTCACATCTCAGTTAGATTACATCAGTTGTCTTCTCTTTGGTCTGCCTCATAAATCTCTCCATAAACTGCATTCAGTTCAAAATGCTGCAGCGGCTCGTATTGTTTCCAAAATTAGATCCACTGAACATATAACACCTGTTCTTAAACAGCTCCATTGGCTTCCAGTACACCTACGTGTCAATGTCAAGACCCTGCTTCTTACTTTCAAAGGGCTTCATAGCCTCGCTCCTCCATATTTATCTGATCTTCTCTAAACGTACCCCCCTCACACACTCAGCTCTTCTTCAGCTTCCTTTCTGTCTGTTCCTCCTGCTCACCTGACTAACATGGGACTCAGAGCCTGCCCCAAGACTTTGGAGTGCACTTCCACCAGATCTCCGGACTACAAACTCTCTTTTAAATCACATCTTAAAATCCATCTATTCAAAATTGCGTCCCTTCAACATGATGTCTTAGTCTATGTTTACCTTGATGAGCTTTTATAGTTGTTTTTTATTTTACTAACCTTGTGTTTTTTATTTTGTTTTACTAATACACGGTGACCTTGAGGGTCTATTTAAAGGGTTTATGACAACAATAAATATATTGTTGAAACAATGATTCATGTTTAATTCCATATATGAAATGTTTCTGATATTTGAATTCTGTTTGATTGTATATGCCACGGCAACCACTAGAGGGCACCATGAGTGTCTCATTTTGACAAACTGTGCTGTCACCACAGGCAGGTAAGTAACTTTGAAAGCACGCCTCAAACAAACCAAATCTGTGATTATTTTAGTGTAATGTAAAATATTTTGTTATTTTGCTCTTGTATGTGTGAAAGTCTTTTATATATTTTTATATTTTAATGTAGGCGGACTGTGGCTTTAAATTAGCTGTATGTGTGCAAAAAAAATTGGAATAGTTACATCTTACATGTTTACATGGCTGTGGTACTGCTGCATTGTTCAAACTGCTTCCCTCAGGGAAGTCTACAGGTGCATCAGCACAAAGACCAACAGACTCAAAAACAGTTTCTTCCCAAAAGCCATAACCACTCTGAACTCACACATGCACTAATAACACAGTTCCACCTCCCATTCCAAGGACTTCCCTCTATAAACCACCACTGTGCAATACTTAATTTTATGTGCAATAACCCAACCTTTACATAACATTACATACATAACATTATTCACATATTTTTTCTGTATCTAATTGAACATCTGTATAGTGACAATAAAGGCATTCTTTTCTATTCTAATGTGCACTGTCGCTACTGAACTTAAAAAGAAAAGATGAGTGAGATATCACAGTTTTTATTGAAAACTCTTGCTGCTATTAATCTGCGTTTTTCTGCTAACAGCTCATTTAACAAGCTTTCAGCTTTGAAGTCGTTTTTCCCTCCTGTTTAGATGAAATCTGATCTTTCCCAGGAGTGTTTGAACGTATCATTGGACCCCCTAAAGAGCTGTCCTTGGTGCTGAAACACAAACACACTAAACTCTCCTCCTCCTCCTCCTCCTCTCTTTCTTCTCTATTTTCATCCAGATGTAGTTTCGTATCCTACCAGCGCGCTGAGGTCGCGTGAGCATCGTGACATCATTAGTATTCGTCTCCAACAAGAAGCACGAGCCCGCGCGGGTGTCTCGTGCTCAGGGGGGCGTCGCGGGGATCGCTCGTAGGTGGCGACGGCCGACGTGCTGACGTCACAGAAATAACGTGAGGCTCCCCTCCCTGCCGAAGATCGTTTGTGTGTCAAAGATGGAGGATCCGAGGACAGAAACCAAAACTATAAACGCAAGATTAACTTGTGCAGGGATTCCAGAAACTTCACCTGACCTCTACAAAAGCTCTTACAACTCTTTCTTTTTAGTTTTCCTCTGAGTTCAGTAAGTTGTTGCTCAGATATTAGTGTTGTTTGTCAGGAGAGATAACTAAAATTTGGAGCATGTATTACTGCCGTGGTCGTGTTTCCTATCTGATATTTGAGTTTTAGACCCTGTTTAATGGTATTTCTTCTTTCTTTCTTTGTTTCTTACTGCAGTCAAAAAGTAATTTCTTCTTCGAAAGGTTCCTAACCCATTTAACTGACCGCAAAGCACCTCTGTGGCAGCATATTCTCTAAATACTCAGGAAACAAGCTCCCTTTAT
>VUQR01017764.1:6378-22154 GCA_015108515.1 Hemichromis elongatus | reverse complement strand
ATGATTTTTTTTTTTTTTAAATAGAGACATTCACTTACTTTTTTTACTACAGTCAAAAAGTAATTTCTTCTTCGAAAGGTTCCTAACCCATTTAACTGACCGCAAAGCACCTCTGTGGCAGCATATTCTCTAAATACTCAGGGAACAAGCTCCCTTTATTGCCTCCTTTGGTAGAGTACACACTAAACCTTAGATTGTCAGTGCTGATGCTCAAATAAGGTGGAGAGGCTGCATTAATTGATCACCATACCCACAGCCAAGTCAGGGTTATTTATAAGAAATTGACAGGGCTGTCAGACAGTGTAAACATTTGGGTAACCTGGCCCTTAGAATAATCCAGAGGAGAGGAGATTTAAAAAAGTAAAATTTAATTAATTAATTAATTAGTACTAACTTCAAATCTGCTGCCTGTGGGGCTCAGAAAAAAAGTGTTTATTAGTTACTGAATGATTCAACAAATGTGCAATTATAATTTATCAAATTTCATCACAAGAATAATTAGATAGATAGATCTGTTTATCAGGTCATGGTGGTAGCAGGGTAATCAGGGTACTGTTTTTCCTTAGGGATTAATAAAGTATTCTGATTCGGACTATTCCTGATTTCCTTGCAGGAGATTCTGAGATGCATTCCCATATCTGGGAGGGTCTCCTCCTCACTTGTCGTGCCCAGAAAAAGCTCCAGAAGTGAAAAGTTTTACATAAAGACCACAAAATTCAAGCGGCTAGAGAGGTCACAATATTTAAGGTCTATAGATAATTAATAATAACCATTGCATTAGTACTGTGAATGGTCAAAAACAAAACAAAAAAATGTTACCAACGGTAAAATAAAATTGTGCTCTGGAGTCAGTCAGTGTGTAAGAAATGATTTCTCAGTGAAACTGTGACTGTGAGTGACAGCTCACCTGTCTCAGGTGTAGAGAAACAGATATTGTGACTTACAGTGATGCTTTCTGAATAATGCAGTAGTAACTGTATAGCTGCTGCACCACAGTGTGAACTTGTGTAAATGTCTCACTTTGGAGAGGCACCTCTGGGTCCTGTGAAGCTGCAGGGAGTTGACAAACATAAACAAAACTCTAGCTAGTGTTAGTCTGTTCACTGCTGAGCCTCTTTATGACCTCACACTGACACATCTGTGCACATCTGCCAAATCAAAAACATGAGCCATATGCTGGGCTCTGGGTGAATTTTATGTTAAGATTCAACAAGCTTGTTTTCCCATAAAAGTCCACCTTTGAGCTTTGGTCTCATCAAGTATGTGATTGAATGGAGATAGTTTCCTATGAGCCATAAACGGGGGCTGGTCATCCCGGTTTATAAGGACATCACACTGATCTCACTGGTGGACAAATACGAAAAGGACAAAAGAATAAGATCATATATATGAAAATAGTGCCAGAAGCTGGTGTGATCCATCTTCTCATTAGAGGATCTTTACCCTTCCTCCTCTCCTCCTCTTTCTCTCTCTCTCTCAGACTGAAAATAGATCCAGCTGGGTTGGTCTGGCGATCATCGGTTCGCGTTTCCACCACATTTTTCTTCACAATAAGCGGACAGTACCGACTTTAAACTAAACCGGAGGATTTACCGCCGTGTCCTCGGGCTCCACCTTGTTCCCGTCCCAGCCTCTGTGCTGTCTGTGCAGCTTTCACACATAAATATTTCACACACCGTTTCTCCGTGGTTGCTGCCTCCGCCGGTGAAGTGATGTCTGTCGCGGGGTTGAAGAAGCAGTTCCATAAAGCCACCCAGGTAAGAAGAAGACCCTTCACGTGTCTTTACAGATCTCTGCCGGGAAAAACACCAAACCTGTGGACCTGCGGTTGCACATAAATCCCCTCATATCAACACAAACATGTTTAATCTTTAATGAAATTACATTTATTCCATTTAAAGCTGCGAGTTAGTGCTTAAAAATTGTCATATGGGTGTTTTTAAATTTGTTTTTGTGCAAAGAATTGACTGATTATTTTCCTCAGATAAAAACGACATCTGTCTGTAAAATATTCAGATTTCTCGCGATGTTTTATGTGAATTAAAAGCGGGGTATACCCCCCTCAAACACACTCTGAGCGGTTTGCATGTAATGTTATGTAACAGTGTGTGAGCTGAAAGTGTGTGTGAGCAGCTGATTGGCTTTTGATCCACGCAACAGGGAATTCCCTCCTTCCTCCTTCATATCCCTCCATCTTCTTCTTCTTCTTCCTCCATCTCTCCATCTTTTTTGTTTTCCTCTACCCTTTTTCAAAATCTATTTACCTCTAAAATACAAACAACTTCCTTCATCATCATCATCATCATCCTTCTTCATCCTACCATCCTTCCTCCACACTTTCTTCGCCTGCTCGTGTTATTTTTATCCATCCCTCCTCTATACTGCTGCTTCATCTTTCTCCTTTTTGTCCTCCTTACATCATCTTGTCCATCTTTCATGCCATCATATCTCCACCCCATCCCTTCTTTTCTCTCTGTGCCTCCTGCATCACCCCCGTCTCCTCATCTCTCCTCTGTTTCCTTCCATCCTTTGCTTATTTCTTATCCATCCATCCATCCACTTTTTTTTCTGTCCTTTTCCTTCATGTCCCTCCATCTCCATCTTTTTCTTCTTTCCCCAATCCATCTATCACTCCATATTTCCCATCTTCCCATCTTGTCTCCTCCTCTACAGGCTTCCTTCTTTCTTTTCATCCATCCTTTACCCCAATCAGCTGTTAGTTTCAGGCACCTGAACATCCCCTCTGCCTCTTTTTCTGTTTTCTCTCTCTTCAGTCCTCCCTCCATCATCCATCATATTCCCTCCATTTTCCTCCATTCTTCATCATCCTCCTGTTCTTTGAGACTTTCCTCCATCTCTTCTCACTTCTCCCTCTCCCTGTGTTATTTTTACTCTTTTAACATCTCCCCATCCACCCTCTGATCATTGTTTTCATCCATCATTCCTTTATTCTTTCTTCCTCCTACATTCATTCCCTGCTCCTCCATTTCTTCATCATCCATCCTCGCTTCTCTGTAATCTTTTTCCCCGATCATCATGCCTCCATTTTTCATTTTCCACTTTCATTCACATCCACCTCCTACCGTCCTCCATCATCTGCCCATCATTACAGTGTAATCATCACTCAGGCTCAGATTTCAGTCTCATTAATGAAAATTTATTTTTAACAGTTGCTCTCATGTTTTTGTTTGGTTTTCGGAGGAAGCGCCTTGACCTTTCAGCCTGTTTTCTGCTGGTTGAGTCTGAATGTGAGATGAATACAAAGAGTGAAGTACAAACAGACAGACAGACAGAATCTGTATGACCTGGCGTCTGTCCGCCTGGCCTCCTCCCCCTCAGGGCTCCTCTCTCATCATGCCGGCTGTGGAGTGATGTCAGTTATGCCTGCAGCTCTGTGAGGCTGCAGATGGAAAAGTGGCAGGACTTTGAGATGAATGGTCATGTGTGTAACAAATAGTGAGGGACAGGAGGGTGGGGGAGCTCAGATTCCTTAGATTGAAGTTTATTTGGGCTGCAACGATTCATCAACTCATTTGAATAATTCAATTATATAAATTCTCGACACAAATTCTTTGGCTGACAGCAGCTGTCCTCTTTTACTTGGAAGTGAACAGGGGTGAGTTTAAAGGGGGGCATAGGGTGTACTAGACCATATTAACTGCAAGCCTTTTGTAACATTTTTCAGATTGAAAGTGAAATAATATCAAATATTGTGTCAATAAACTTAACTATATTTAAAAATATAGAAAGAAAAGTTTTTTTTCACAAGCTAATAAAAATGTACATGGACCATTTAACGCCAGTGTCCTGACAGTTGTTAGGTTGAACACTGAATTATTATTATTAATTATTAACATCTACACCAACCTAACGACTGTTTTCAGCAGCACAAAAAACTTGTCTCCCATTAATGTCAGAAAGCCTCCCAAAATGACAGAGTAAAGGTAAATGTAATGCCTATTTTAGATTGTGTATATATCTTATTATATTTGATTTGACCTTTGACTGTACTTGAGATCATTTATATATTTTTCCATTTAAGATTTTTTTTTCTTTAAATAAAATTCAAATGTAATATTGCAATTTCTAAAATAGAAACCAATAAGCAGTTGATTTCAAAAGACCTGTTTTTTCTCTCTTGAATATTTACTGTTGCTCATTTATAAGACAAAAAATATTTCTTATCTGATAAATTGATGGAATAATCGACAGCTTACTTAATTGCTAAAATAAATGATAGCCGCAGCCCTAAAGCCCAAGCAACAAGCCTCCACTGGAGGCTATGTCTGTGTTTAAAGCCTGGTTACAGAAACAATGTTAGCCTCAGTGGATGGTTTCCCTTTCATAACAACTGTGCTTCCCTAGAGCCTCCATTTGGAAATGGAAGAAAAAGGCGGGGCTTCTTTAATTGACAGCTAACTCACCTGAACTATTTTAAATCACCGAAGTGGACCTCTCCACTGTGTTTGTGCTGCTGGCGCCATTCTAATGAAATTACATGACAAATCTTCTCCACTGTGTGGTTCAGACCATCACTTCTAGTTTTTCATTAATCTCCAGCTATTAGTGTTAATTTATGGATGGGGCTTGCTAATCCAGCTATCAGGCTTGCTGATAACTACACCATGCTACACACTGGTGCCAAATCTTCTTTCTTTCACCGCCAACCAGTCACGGCTGCCCCTCCCTGCACCTGCTTCTGCCCGAGGTTTCTTCCTGTTATCTCATTGTCGCCAAAGCGCTTCATCAAAGGGGCCAATATGATTGTTTGGGTTTTTCTGTTTTTTCTCTGTTATTTACAATACAAAGCATTTGACTCTCTGAAAGTAAAGCACATTATACGGTTGTTTTGAGGGATAAAGATCTTGGGGAGCAACTCTGATTAGATTGATTTGCCATTAGCTCTCGAGTAACTGTTTGTTTTTTTTCAGCTTGTTTTCATGAATGCATTCATTTCCTCTTCTCAGAATTGTTAGATTAATCATTCTGCCTTGAAACCATTTCATGTCAACACCTGTGCATTTAAACAATCCCTGCAGACTCGTGCTTGCACATCTTCGCTATTTTAAATGAATTAATGTGTGTGGAGATGCTTCATTGATCCACCTTCGCCTCCGAGTTAGAGAAAACGGAAGAAAGTGTGTGTGTTTGTGTTTATTTAAATCTGTTGGGTTGACTTTAATTTAGAGCTTAATTAACAATTGCACTTAACCCTTCTCCACAGCTCTCCTCTGGGGCAGTGGTTGATTATTGATTATTGGTGATCTCACAGCAGGATGACGGCAGGAGCCGGTCAACAAACCAGAGTGTCCAGTTGTACTTTCAGTTGTACGGGTCGATTGAGGTGATGGTGGAAGGTCGGAGTTTTAATAACCCGGCTCTAGTTCGCATGTCAAAGTGTCATCGGGAAACATGCTGAAGCACAAATTGCTTAGCGAGTGCTTGTCACTGCAGCACTTCCCCTTTTCATTGCATGCTTGTAGTTTGCACCTTTCAGAGACCAGTCTTAACCTCTGCCGACAGTGCTGCACACTACAAAACTAGACTTTGTGTCTTCTGGCCATTTTTGTCAAATGTTATAAAATGTAATTTGTATTCATTTACTTAAATTAAACGAAGGTTAACTTAATCTGTTCTGACCACTTTTTGAACTTGTGTTTAATTTTAAGTTGTAAGAAATTTGGCAGATTTTTTTGTTTAAATTTTTTCACGAAATAAACGCTATTTAATTTTAAAGAATGATATCAGAAGTGCGTTCTAAAACAAACCTCCTGTTGCCACTTTTCTTGGACTATTTATTTGTGTTTAGAACTTAAAAGGCCGTGACATTTAAGTCAAGAAATCATTTGAATTCGCTTAGATGTCAACGTGGAAGCTGGTAAAACTTGCAAGATGGACTGAAAAAATGATGCAAAGTTCATGAGTAAATGGAACTTTGGATGAGCAGGGACGCTGAGCTGCAACAATTGTATTAAACAATTATGTTTTGGACCTGGTGAGTGTGGCACACTACAAAAATAGACTTGGTACCAAATAGTTTTTTTTTTGTATGTGCTTGGGAAAACAGTGGCAGTGGTAGAGTGCATTTCTACTATTATTGACCGTTCAAAATGGTCAAACAACTTCTCCTTTGTCTATAAATTTAAAAGACTTCCTCTCTTACTGCTGCTTTTATTGCTCTTACTAATGCAGCTGATGGCCCTGCTGCTCCCATACTTATTAAAACAGCTGTTATTCTGATTGTTGTACAAGAGATATTAACAGCTAAGTGTCTGCAGAGTGTCATTGCAAGACACTTTTACTGCTGTAGCTGGTAGTGGTGCTATTTTTCCATAAACACTTGGATAGTCACGCGCTGTTAAGATTCATAAGATAAATCATATGAAGTTGCGACACACAAATTACTCTTATCTTCGCTCTTCTTTGGTAAATTAATCTGTGTCTGTGCTTGTCTGGGCCTCCAGCTGTTCTTAAAGAGAGTCTAAATCAATAAAAATGTTATTAATATGACATTTTTCATGCAGTAATCTAACCCTGAGGGCTTCACTAATGTCATTAAAAGGTGTAAAAAAAAATAAAATGGGAGGAAGAGAGAAAGGAACAAAAACAACCGATCGATGTTTTCCATCCTCGCCTTCTGTCTCATCTGTCACTGGGACAAATTTGTGCGCATTTGTTGTATTTGCAGGTGCTGATAAAGAAAGAAGATGATGTTTATTGATCCCTGAGGGAGAAACTGGGTCACTGCAGCAGAGCAGCGCAAAAAGCAAAAATATAAAGTACAGCAACAGAACTGAGGGTGTCCTGCAGGCTCAGACTGCTCCAGAGGATGGTGCGAACTCTGAAACCGGTGCGCCAAAGGCAGTCAGGCTCTGTTTTTATGTAACACAGTCTATCCAAAACAGATAAACTGCTGGCTTGGCTGGTTCTGGATTGGTACCCGGTGATACTTGTTTGTGGAAGGCTGTTTTTTACTTTTCAGGGATCTAAGCAGGAAGTTACAGAGGTCGGAAAGATGTGTGCAAAGTAAAAAGTGATCTTCTGATACGTGATGCTCTGTGAGGGTTCTAGTATTCTACACATTACACTTACAGGAGCTCTTATGGCATCCCATCAAGCTATCCACAATATATTGGAGCGTGCCCATTTATCCAGAAGAACATTTGTGAGATCAGACACTGATGTTGGATGAGAGCAACTTTATCACAATCTCCCAAAGCATTCAGTGTTCATTCTAGTTCAGTCTGAGTTAACTATCTTGCCCAAGGATGCTTTGGCCTGCAGACTGGTGCAGCCAGCAAACCACCAACCTTCCATTAGTAAATGAGCTGCTCTACCCCCTGAGCCACAGCTCCCCCTGAGGTGTTCAATGGGGCTGAGGTCGTGACTCTGTGTGGGCCATTTAAGTTCTTCCACATCAAACTCAACCAACCTTGCCTTTATGGACCTTGCTGTGTGACTTGGTCACAGTCACTCTGAAACAGACAAGTGGTTTTCTCCAAAATCTTTCCACAAAGTCGGAAGCTTAGAATTGGCCGTCTTGTTTTTGTAAGCTAGGGAATTAAGATTTCCTTTGACTGGAACTAAACCTTCAGGTAGGTTCTCCTGGCATTCGGCAAACACAGTTTCATCAGACTTGTCAGATTGCTGGATAAAGAAACATGACTTGTCATTTCCACTGCTGCAGAGAACAGTGGTGGCATGCTTTACACCACTCCATCCAGGGCTTTGCATTGTATGTGCGGCGATGTCGAGCTTCCAGCCAAGGAACCAGCACAATGAATTTCCCAGAGGACAGCTTCTGTGCTGATTTTAATGCCAAAGAAAGTTTGGAAGTTCAGAGTCTGTGACTCAGCAGAGTGTTGTTGACTTTTATGCACAATCATAACTTTATGAATGAGCTGCTGTGGCTCCTGAACACTTCTACTTTGAAATAACACCACTTACAGTTGAGTGTGGTATATCTGAGGGAAGAAATTTCACAATCCGACTTGTTGCAACTTTGGCATCCTGTCACAATACCAGAGTCGAATTCAGTGAGCTCTTTAGAACAACCTGTTCTTTGGTAAATGTTTGTAAAGGCAGACTGTAAGGCTGTGCCAATGGGACTGAAAATACCTAAATTCAAGATTAAGAGACTGTGAGGGCCAGTACTTTAGTATTAATGTAGTACATAGATGTTACAAGTCAGAGATACTAAGTGCTAAATAAGATCAACTGAATGGAGAACAAATCTCTGAATATAAAACCTTTTAAAGAAGGCAAACAATTAAAAACGGAAGCAGAGGATAAACTTAAAAGATGAGTCTGGTGTTGGTACATAGAAAAGGAGCAGAAGCATCAATATGTGTGGGGGTTGGCTCTCTGTATTTTAAGACTGGACTCTCCGTTCTATTCAACATGGAGATATTTTAAAATGACTTGCTAAAAAACAGTTTTATTTCTATTTCTGAAATAAAGCTGAATATTATCCTTGTTGGGACTATTTTGGTGGCATATTTATTGACATTTGGTGCCGTAGTGACTTTTTTCAGGAGCAAAATGAGTTAAAATAAACTAAAACATGAATGAACTTGTCATGTAGTCTTGCTGTGTGGTTGATCACAAGCCAATTGTATGATTGAGGTATTATCTCATTTATAAATCCAGATTCTACAGGTGTTTCTTTAGAACATCTTTGACTTGTCACATACGAATCGCCTGTTTGATTTGAGGCGGCGGCGGATCCTTGAGGTGAGATGTTGACGGCAAGCAGGCAGGTAGCGAGGCCTGAAATAGATCTGTGATTCACCAGTAGGTGTTATTGGAAAGTGAGGGGGCAGCAGGCGGCACGAGACGTCAGAGACCCGTAATTCTGGAAACCAGAAGAGAGGGACTGTCTGTCTGTATCTATGAGATTCTCTTTGTGTGTTAACTAAAATATAAACCCGGTTTGTCATCTCTCTGCTGATGATTAAGCATCGACACTCTGACTGCTGTGATGTAGTTCACGGCCATGGTTTATTCATGGCTGTACCAAGCAGAGTGCAAACACACAAGCACAAAGCAGAGGGAACCAAGTCTGAACGACAGGGTGGATGCTAAGCGCCAGAGGTGAGGGATAATAACACGTGATTACATGCAGCAGCGCAGCAACACAGCGTGCTGCTTTACTAAGAAATAGCATGTTGAAAAAATCTAATTCAATAGGAGAAATAACACACTGAGGAAAGTCTGAACCCAGAAAATGAAAAGCAGAAGCACATTATTATGAAATTAGGACTCATGTCTTTGTGTATTTTCAGCTTGTCTCATTTCAGGAATGCCAAGTAAATGTTAGAGGACAAAATCTGTAATTTATCCACTGGCCACTAGAGGCACACTCAAATCCATTCATCCATTCGCATCCGCTTATCCTTTTCAGGGTCGTGGGGGAGGCGGGGGGGGCTGGAGCCTATTCCAGCTCTCATAGGGCGAGAGGCGGGGTACACCCTGGACAGGTTGCCAGTCTGTCGCAGGGCTAACACATAGAGACAAAGACAACCATTCGCTCTCACATTCACACCTATGGACAATTTGGAGTGATCAATTAACCTATCCCCACAAAGTGCATGTCTAAAAATAAATTACTAATAAAATACTAGAATTTCACTCACTGAAACTGATTAGCATAATTAACTCCAGGGATGGATACAGTTGTAAAAAAAAAAAGTTTCTGTCTTTTGTTTATTTCTTTTTGTGCTCTTTAAAATGAGCGGCGAAATGGCGAGACAAAGCACCGAATGTTTCAAATGGAATGATAATGAGGTGGAGCTGTTGCTCCGAGTCACAAATTAGTACATATTAATCTTCAATAGGGCCTCAAAAACTGTGAGCAAACAAAACAACTGCTGTACGATGCCGTCGGCCATCTTAGTTGAAGTGGTCACATGACTGCATCATATGACTAACATGCGTCATCGTTTTTGAAAGTCTCAGTTTTCGCTGTCCACACTGCAACGCAAAAGCACCGTTTTCAAATGTATCTGTTTTTGAGAGCGTTTTCAAAATGCTCCGTCTTCCTTGGTCAAAAATGCCATCTCAGTGTGGACGGGAGGCCAAAACGGAGAGGAAACGATGCGTTTTCAAACAAAAACAAAAACTCTAGGAGGTTGTAAACACATTTGTTCCTGCTGTAACCGGAGTCAACTGGTATTGACTTACTTTTGGAGCCATTGTCAAGTATGAAACTGCAGGTTTTGGTAATTCAGCGTTGGTGGTGTGGCACTCGTCACCTCACAACAAAAGGTCCTGGGTTCAAATCTAGGCTGGAATTTTTAGGTTCTTCCAGAGCCTGCATGGAATCTTGTCTGAAACTCCAGCTTATAACCACAGTTCATGCATGCGAGGCTAGCTTGTGATTCTAAATTTGTATGAGTGCTGTAACAGATGGGATAGACTCCAGGCATCCCTGCCACCCTGAAATAAATGGATGGATGGATGGATGGTCTTATTTACATTACACATTTATTTAGAATAAGGCTGAAAATCAGAGGCATGGCTACTGTGAGTGTAAACGGGGATTGTAGCTCCTTGCTGTCTGCTAGGCACACCACAACCAACTAACAGGACCTCTGGACTTTGTTCATGCTGTCGGTGTTGGAGCATTTTTAATACAGTTGGCAAGTAATATGGCCTGCTGTGTGGCACTATCCAATCCAATAAATATTAGCTTATGTAAGAGTAAACTAGTTTGCACTCCAACCTTTCATTCATGGATCATCACTTTTAGCTCCCATTAGCTGAAGTTGAGGCTTCAAATTATCTCTAGGTAACATCACGGTATCACTGACTATCTCTCAGAGGATGTCTGTGTTATTTTTCACGTCTTTTCCAAACATAAAAAATTAGATTAAAAGTTTAAAATATACATTTTTAGCTATAATTGAGGTGAGATTGTAGAGCAAAGTGAATTAGGCAGAGCTCAACAGATGAGTCATATGTTGTGACTCTGTAAGTAAATTATTTTTTACCACTTTAACAACAATCTGCTCCCCTCATTTGACCAGGCTCATCTTAACTGTGACAGAAGCTTTGCAACCAGAAGGTTGGTTTTCGAAGGAAGAGCATAAAAAAAACCCTTGTTTTCGACTCCTTGCTCATGGGGTGTGTGAGCCAATCAGACGCGAGAAATGGGAACATTAAAACTTAATTTGAACTTCTTGCCTGCTGAGACATGAATCTGGGACACATCCCAGCGTGAGCGTGTGTGTGTGTGCTTTAACAGATGGGAAAATAAAAACCGGAGCTGAGCTAAGCAAGCAGTGGCAATGTGAAGCCAACTGCCAAGTCGCAGTGCCACCAACCAAGATGGCCGCCAAGCAGGGGCAGGAAATGGGACACCTGGGTCTAAACGGGTGAATAAAACATGAGAGGGAGAGAGAGGACAGAGATCAATACCCAGATGTACAAACGTCAAAGAAAGACCTACTAAAGAGGAAAAACTATAAACAAAAGATCAAAGAGGAAGTAGATCATAAACAGGCCTTTCACTTCATGATTCTCCAGGTCTACTTTACAGATTATGATAGTTATCGCAATTTAAGCCACTCATTATCACACAAATCTATTGTTGGTTATAATTTTGCATGATTTCGATACAAGCATACTTAATTGTCATTCAAATTTACACATTAAGTTACACATAAGATTGAGATTTCATTGCATTAGCTCCAATTGTGCCTGAAATTTGGACTTATTATCATTTTTTTATTCTTGCTACTTACAATGATTTGCAAAACAAGTAGCCATAAGCGCAATTTTTTTACACAACTGAAGCTAATGCAAAAAAATCTAAATCGTATCTGTTCTGTAATGTGTAAATTTGAGTAGCTTATAATTGCTTTAACCATCAAAATCTGTAAAGTAGAAATAACTGGAGACACTTGGTAAATAAAACAACAAAAAGCAGCATTGGCTTGACTCCTGATAGCCAAACTACAATCTAATCTAAGGGAGAGTCTAGCTACTCTTCAGAGAAAACTCATTTCTGCCTCTTGCATCTGCACTTTCACAGTTTCAATGATTAGCCAGAGCTCATGTCCATAAGTGATGGTAGGAACGTAGATCGACCTGTGAATCGACAGCTTTATTTCCCTTTAAGTCTGCCAAGTTGTTATTTTTGGAAGACGTTTAACGTGAAGAGATGTGGGGATTAATATTTAATGATTAGGGAATAAAATTACAGCAGGTAAGCGTTCAATATGAAACAAATCCACAGGAAGTTACAGACTGTATTGACTTTAATTTGGCAGGTATTTATATAAATAAAAATATGAAGGCAGTGAAAGGTACTGAAAGGCTCCCTCACTCCTTTCTGGCAGTAGACTCATTAGCGATGAATCCCCCTGTTTCTTCAAAGGTTATCTTTTCAGCGCTCCTTTTTGTTCTCTGCCATGTTTCTTTTTCCTTGAGCTCTTCAGTTGAAACATGTTTTGCATATGCTTAATAATAAAAACTACTATCATATTATATCCTTATTAGCAGGAGTATTGATAAATACAGGCAATTCAGAATAAAGCAGGGACCACACCTGAGAACGGGAAGGCTGTGCAGAGGGTAATTAACACTGCCCAAAAAATCACTGTGTGCCCTCTACCGACCCCGGAGGCCATCACCAGATCCTCCTGTCTCAGGAAAACCAGGGCCATTGAAGCTGACCCCTGCACCCTGCCCACCACACGTTTGACACGCTGCCCTCTGGACAGTGCGTCAGGTCAGTCAGGTCCCACACCTTCAGACTCACAAACAGCTTCTTCCCCTGGGCCATTCGGACTGTAAACAAACTTCCCCCTACACCCAACTCCTGCCCACCCACAGTCACTCACGCCACCAATGCACAGACTCGATACTTGGACTATGTATAGGCACTTTGGAACTTGTCCTTGTAATGTGTGTCTTCCTCTTATTTTGTATATAGTCCTCTTTTTTGTTATTCATTCCTGTTGTCTTACTATTTATATCGAGCTGCTCTGTTGTATTCTAAAGCTCTCAGTAGTTTGGTCCCTCAGTACATTTCTGACTTGTTGTGCGTCTATATCCTGATTAGATCTTGCAGGTCATCAGGTGCAGGTCTGAGAACTGTTTTATCAGAGCTGGATCTAAGTGTGCTCACAGTGCTTTCAATTACTGTAGTCCTGTTCTTATGAACAAGCTGTCTGCTGACCTGAGGTCAGATATAATTATGTCTGCATTCAAAAACAAATTCAGAACTTTTTTAGTCTCACACCCTCACAATTAATAGCCAAGTGTGTGTGTGCACATATGCATTTTATTTCTTTGTGGGGTTTTTTGTAGACCCACATTAGTTGTTTTTGAGTTTTACATGAAATTAAATGTTCTGTATAAAAAAGTTCTGTTTTCAGGTAATTGCTAACAGTTAAGTGGCTAACATTAACGTGTGGTCATGGGTCAGGTTTATGTTGATGATAATCGTGTAAAATAAAAATGTTGAAATGGGAGCTTTACTTACTTTAGCCAGAATGTTGAGCTGCTGTTGATGTGTTCAGCTGCTAGTGAGGGGAGGGGCTGTGCACCCGCCAGTGTGCAGCAGTGCTGTGTGAAGTTGTGCCTCAGCTGAATGAAGCAAATATGGAACTCATAGTATTAATACTCAGTGTTGGGTTTTAGATTCAGTATGTACATATGCTACCTACAGTGTTGTTCTCCAGATTTTCATATCAAAGATATCAGGTGTAAAAAATGTTATTAGTCCTGCCCATCTGTAACAGTAATAGACGCCGTTAAATGAACAGGATAACACGGTTACATGTGTCTACAAAGTGTTATGTTTGTTTGTGTCTGGTTGTAGCAGAGAAGTTGGAAACGGTGGCTTCCTTCTTTAGCAACTGTACTTGATCAGCACCAGAAGCAAAGCATTTCCTCAGACAGCCTAAAAATACTGTCGTCTTTCATAGTTTGCTCTACCTAAGGAAGTATGAAAATATTTGTTGTGTGTATGCGTGTGTGTACCTTGCAGTTATGTTACTATATTTTATTAATATTATTATTAGTAGTAGTGACAGTAGTAATACTACAGGTTTTTGGTTTTCCATGTTCTACATAAACCTAAAAGCAATATTTGTTTATTTTGGCAAAGTAAGTCTTTTTTAAGGTTTTTATGAATGAAACACTCGATGAGTTCACAAAATGGTCCTAAGATTATTTTTGCAGGCTGTTACACTTGTATTCACTCTATTCTGAACCCACAGCCCTGCACCGCATCAAGAGTTAAGGAAATAAACGGGTGCGTCAAGTTTCTTTGAGGACTTTTCTGTTTCCTCAGAGGCTGAGGTTCAGAGTGATCTCTGATCATCCCGGTTATGTTGATAAAAGTTCACAATGAGGTATGTCTTTGCTGTGGAAACATACTGAATTCATCTTGTATTTCACTGCGCCGTAGTTCTCTCTTTCCACATTTTTCTTTCAGCTTGTAGTCTCTGTTTGTGTTGACCCTAGACTTGCATTTGAGGATGAATGACAGAAGAAGAGAGAGATACAGGAAGCACACTGGAGATAATTAGAGAGAAAGAGTTGAAGAGGAATGATGGAGCAGATTGAAGAAGCTGCTATTAAGTGGGAGCAGATGGGAGCGCAGTTTGTCTCTCTTAAATGCAAATTACGGTGACAGGACACACACAAAAATGAGGAAAAAGAAAAATAATAGGTCAATCAGATTTAAAAAGATATTAAGATTTTATTTTGAGCAAAGATTGAGGATAAAAAGGATGTTAATCAGTCTGTCTCTGCTTCTCTGTTGCTTCCTGATCAAACACGCCTCTCTCTCCCTTCGAGGGACGTGTTGTCCTGGCAACCACACACGTGTGAAGTGAAGGCAGGCTTGATGCAAACACACACACACACACAGAGGCCAGACTGAGCTCTGGTTGGCTCACTTAATAATTGATTGTCCCTGAGGGCTTCACACGTGAGCAGAGGACCGCGTGTCCTTTCCTTTTGATTTCAAGTCACTTCATCAATTTGCCCTTTGACCTCCTCACTGCTGATGATGTGGATGCAGCCATCAGACACTGTAAGGGAATTCAGCCTAAAATGAATGAAAGTTGGAAGAAGATCAAGGCTCTGTGGCCCTAAGCAAAGCTCTAGCTGGTGGCAAAAAGAATCCCATTGGCTGAGAGGATCCTTGGGGAGGGGAGGCAGGGGAATCAAAGATGTCACATAGCAGGCTGTGTGGATGTAATCAATATGCTGTATATTACAGTGTGGAAAACATAGACTAGTGTGGTTATCTTGACCTCCATTATGTTTTTTTTTTAAATTAGTCATCAAACATGACAAAATAACAATTCAAGATCCAGATTAAGGCTCTTAGACAGGTCAAACATCTGTTTAACAGATAGTGACGAAAAATCTTCCATAATCCACAAAGAATCAGCGCTGCTATATGTAGTATATGTATTAATTTAAGCATATGTAGCCAATTGGCTAAGGTAGATATCAAATGATAGCTACACAGTAGCTAAAACGGAGCAACCGGGTCTGGGGCCTTTATTTTGTAAAAACTCGTCACTTTAAAGAATCTTAAAACATCCAAAGATGAACTGGAGGGTTTTATTTTTGAAAAAGTATCACTACAAAGCATTTAGTTTACAAAGTCCTTCATCTGCAATAGGAGTGGGCAATGTGGCCTCAAATTTATACCACAATATTTCTAGGAAATGCAGATATTTATCATGATGTGGAAAACATTATGCGGCTGCAAGGGAGCTGAATTTATTAGTGCAAATAAAATGAAGAAC